>DWLO01002604.1:0-12257 GCA_018245335.1 Dalla quadristriga | reverse complement strand
TCTAGGGATTCGGGATGAAAGTTTGTATGGAAAAATATTGAATTCTCAACCGATTTCATTCAAATTTACAACAGTCTAAACAAGCTAAAAATGGGAAGTTAATATATAATAAATAAAAACAACCGAGGAAAGGGCAGGACGACGTCTGCCGGGACAGCTAGTAAGTCATATAATTGTCGTATACCATAAACCTTTTTGACAGTTTATTTATACGAATGTATTGTAAGACTTATTCTCAGAACTCATACAATTAAATACGGTGTAGGTATAAATAAAAGCGGCTTTGTTTCTTTCATGGACCTATTTACATGAACAAATCTATGTTATTTTCCACTTGGAAATCAGAAGTAACCTTTCCATTATTTTCGTCAAGGGCACCGTTCAACTATATCACAATAATGTGTTTGATGCTTTCGTGCTTACAGTAAATCAAATAAAGGTAGGTATCGCGCTTGATCTCAGAACGTATGACCTGCATCACACCTTTCGTTGAGTCGCTGACGTAATATGGTCTTGTTTGCACGCGATATGACAACAAAGCGGAATTCTTATTTTGGTGGAAAGTATGAGAAAAGGCTTGCCTAGGTGTCTAATGAAAGCTTAAACAGTGCTTCAAGGCAAATAAAAAAGCACATGGCATCAGTTATCTAACGAAAGTAGGTAGATTTAATACATACATTGTAGAACATTTCATATTTTTAAGACATAATTTGTTTAAAAACTATATATTGGTCGAGTGAGAGAGATCTACGTTAAAAAAACCAGAGCAAAATGTGGCTAAGAACACACGGAGCTATTTTCAACGCAGCGCAGAGTAGCTGTCTCGCTCGTTAGTATAGATAATTTAGCGTTAAACTAATTGAAATATATACAAGTATATACAAGATATAGAAATAATATGTACAAGTTTAAATATACGAGATATTAATAACAATTACAATATAATTCATGTATAATATAAGTGATGTAGGTATATAAAAATATGTCATCAGGGATCTAGGTATATAAAAATATGTCATCAGCGGGTACCAAACCAATTAGTCTACTCACCTACTCCTAATATTGTTATCTCGTTCGCGATACAAACTGTGTACCTCGCTTTCCCAGTTGTTGAATAAATGTTCAAATCCCAGGGCACACATGACTTTTCTTAGTTATGTGCGTTTTAAGTAGATAATTGAATATCATCTGCTTTCGAAGAAGGAAAACATCGTGAGGAAACCTGCATGCCTGAGAGTTCTCCAGAATGTTCCCAAAGTCGGGTTAAATCTGCCAATCTGTACTTAGCCACCGCGTGGCGGTCTGTGGCCTTACCCTTCTCATCCGCAGAGTAGCCCGTGCTCGTGCGTGATCGGTTGTGATGATGATTTATTAGATAAATTACATATCTCCAATCTACTATTGTTAAGTAACTTACTCTAGGCGTAGCTACGAATCTACGCTCAAGTTCAAGGGTTATTATAACAACAAAATCTATCAAACTTCAAATGGTGGCATCATTGCCTATGCAATAGTCCGGAGATCATGTAACAACGAAGGGTACAAAATCTGGGGCATTATAAATTACAACTGAGCTTCGACACTCGAAACTACTCGAAAGGGTCTGCAGTCCCGCTTGACTCTCAGTAAAGCCGTGAATACGCAATTTCAGCTGAATTCGCCTTGAAGTGCTCCCGACTCACTCTATACACCAAGAGAGCAACAAGCCGTGTTGGCTCTTGTAAAAGCGAGAACTGGGAACTACTTGACGAAATGGCCCGTCTGCTTGATACGTGAACTTAATGAGCCAAGTTGTAAAGCATGTATACGGTTCGCCTGGGCGGTAACAAAGCCACACCCATTTCTGCCGTTTAATAATTGTTTTTCCACGAATAATTGTTGTTGGGTGTTGTTGTTGTTGTGTGGATAAATGTTGAGGAATTTTGTTTTTTTAAATAATTGTTACGATTGGAAAAGTGTGGGTGCCGGTTACACTGATACAAGCGGCGACCACGACCAGCTTAGTCCTCACTCTAAGCCATAGCAACACATCTGTAACGAACTTCGAATAGGACTAACTCACACTAATAGTCCTATGAATAACGAATACTAACCTACTAATATAACACTTAATAATAATAGTTAACATTTAATACTCCAGAAGAAAAATGTATGTGCTAATACTATCAGGAGCAACTATTTATTATTAGTTAACTATTCGATGTTTGTCCCAGATGGCCTTGGGCGGCAGTTGACTGGGTGGGACTGCATGCGGGTTTGCTTTCCTGATCACATAAACAAAAAGTTTATACAAGTATTTTCTGAAAAGTACTTATAAACTTTGTAGATACTAATAAACTATGAAGCGCTCACAGACGCGCGGCGAGTCGACACTCGGTTATGATTGATCGTAACCGGTCGACCAGACAGTTGGATGGGTGGCAACTAGTGGACGCTTTCTTGAGCGCTTTCGTGCTTCGGAGGGCACGTTAAGGAGACGCAAGCCCAGTACTTTTCCATACAAATGTAATCGACAAATAACTAAAATGTTTGTTGTTCTATGCCCAAAACGAAGCATGATATTTATTTTTCTCATCATTATCTAAGTATACCTATACAGAACAGAAACAAAGATATTGTTTAGAAGTAACGAGCCTCCAATGATCATTTATCAACACGAATTTCAACGCAACTTTGGGTGTAAATAATATAAGGAGTAAAAAAACTCCAATGAAATGTACTTATGTATTTAGTTAATTTATTCAAAAATTCAATTCCGGTCCCGGTTGTTATCGTTACATTATAGTTGTTAAGCCTTGAAGGTCTTCGGGCGGCCTGAAAACTTCTGACATTTGGGTTTGACACTAACTCCTCCACTAATTTGCATTGGAGCAGCGTGGTGGAGTCTTCCAGATAATCTTCCAGAGGTTAAAAGGTCACTTTGTTGATGCGTCAAATTTCACGTTTTACGGATTGCTGGAATTTGGCCTCTTGCACCTCCGTGCGTTCAGATTTGAGAAACATCGAAGTTTCGGGTTATTTTTACAAATTCACTTACAGGAGAATTATAAGCTATAACAACAATATTAAGCCGTTAACAACAGAGAACAAATGTGCCTCAGGCAAGATAAGGTTGTGGCCAACGGCTGCCATCTAAATATTTAGACGGACCAAGTTTCTTAATTTATGAACACGTTCACTGAGTTCATTATCTTCCTTATTTTGCTTTAAATTGTACTAAAGTGCGTTCCTCTCATTAATTTTCTTTATCAGGATCTTATTAATCCAATCGTTTTTAAGGGTTTTTTTTTGGTTTAAGTATCTTGGTAATTAAAACTATATTAAGTCCGAGCTTGCATTAAAATTGTTTCTAATGCAATATATTTACTATCAAGATGTACTTTTATGAAGTCTTGGACAGTATTGTATATTGCCTATGTAACAAGTTGCCTCATATTGAATGAGCTTTAGCCTTTGCGATTTGATTCTTTTTATTTCCAAATAAATTTTCTTGTGATCTGACAGAAACTTTCAATGACATATGGAAAGTATTGTGAAATATTGTAAAGGGCGCAATTTCTTAGTGTTCTAAGCTCCATAAGCTTTATCTATATTCTCTATCTTAAGAGTAGGCCGAGATTTGAAGGTTCGTTGAAAGATACAAGCATGCTTGTTGGAACTTGGCCTAGCGCAGAGCCCAAATCTCAACAGCGCCAACACAATAATGCTGGCATCTTCCCAACGTTTGCCTAGAAGTTATCGATATTATAGATAGTATTTAGTTGGTATATAACGACCAAATCGCCATTTGGACTTTATGCGTATTGCCAATGCTGATACTTGGTATGTACAATAACTTTCTGGCGTTTTTCATAAGTTAAGTAAATGCATAGGTGAAAAATTCTTCCTTTCACATTAGTATAGTGGGGTTTCGTGGTTTCTTGGGCGAGGTGGAGAATAAGTTACTGATTACTATAATCATATTATGACAACTTTATTATAATCACTTAATATAAAAATCGGTGTGGCAACCGGCGCGTGCGACTACTGATCCGAAGCGAGAGATTGGGCGTAAATATGCCAGGGAGCGTAGGTGATCGGCGTTAGGACATTTTAAGAAAGTTTCCGGAGGAAAATACTATAAGACATGCATTAAAAAAAATTAAAATAGCGAATACCGAAAATGCTCAATTAACGAAATAACCGTCCCACCGCGTTGTAGTCTCTTCATAGAGTAACAAGAGTAGATAGATACATTAAACTGGTACAAGGGAAGGACTTGTATAAGTAGTTACTCAATTCTATCTGCTGCCATGATACGAGTTTTTGTTAACAAGCATCGACCAATGCTTGTTATAATAAAGAGTTCTCCGGCATCGATATATCTTTCGTAACATGGTTTTTTACGAAGACTGTCTTTGTACTTATTTATAACCTAATTCTAGCTAGATGTATATAAGTCTCCGTAGTGGAATCTACTAGGTTTTATATACTGATTATTTCGGACATAATGCACCGCATAAATGCACGCCTCGAAATGGAATTTAATCGGTCCTACAACTTAGAATTCTATAGGGACAATGAAATTATGGGGAAATTAGACAATGAAAAAGTTGAAAAAATTAGCGGTACAAGTACCTACTTGTTTCGAAGGTTATCCGAATCAATGAAATACTTCGCAGAGAAAACGTGGGTACATGACTGTTAAAGATAATGAAGGGGGAAGTTTTACATAAACGAATCACTCATACCAGAACGAATGTTTGCTTTGACATTATCTTTCATTTCTGTTTGAATCGGATAACGAAATAAGTTTGCGCTCGTGACTCCATAATGACTAGTGGCAAAGTCATTATGATAGTTTAACCTTCGGCTAAGTTTAATCTTCGACTAAAAAGGGAAGTGTAAGTTAAACTGCTGTCTTTCTACCTGTGTAAAGGTCGGTTTTGGTTTTAAAGGTAGTATTAAGTAAGTGGGTGGTGCCTGCATTTGTTTTATAGTAAGCTAGTAGTTACTGAAACTCATGTTTTTAATTTTTAAATTACCAAGTATATAATTTTATTTATTGATTTAAGTCTCCAACCTTTTTTCATTTAGAATCATATTCGTGATAATATAATATATTTTAATTGATTGAAAGTCAATATCGGGAATGTGACAAAACCTTCGGGAATTAGGTAGGAACAAAGCTATTCCACTAGCTATGATTGAGTTTTAATGAAAAACGAGGTTGGTTGACTATCGTGATATGGCGGGCACTTGAGCCAGAGCGACCTTCATGAGCATGACCGCCAGTGATATATCTGGGTACTTCCTTAATTACATTCAGGGTTGTTTCGGTTAAGGATACGGAAAATTATTTCGGATATGTACTATCAGACTCCTATACTAATGGGAAAAAAACTTTTATCTTTATAACTTTTAAAATAATAGAATCCTTAGCCCCTAAAAAAATCTACCTTTGTTCTTCGCAATATTGTTTTATAAATGGTAAAATATTCTGTTCTATAATTCGCGTAATAGATATTTTATTTCTCTGACATGCAGATGCACAAGATCGGCTGTAGCTACTGTTTATGCAGCCATCGCTCAGCTAAATTGGCTGAGCTGACCATAGAAACTTGCTACTGGAAAGTCTTCCTGAGAAGCTACGCGTAACATCAGACTAAGCGATTCAGACCTATCAACGCTGGTGTGGCGCAAGTTCTTAGTTATTCCTTCACTATTAATTCTGCATATTAGCGTGCTGGAGCAAAGCACATAAAGTCATTACTATGCGGATGATACGCCGGCCATACCAGTAGTTACCCCTCGAACACTTTCGTCGTAGCTTGCGATACAGAGTGCCGAACTCAACACCAGAGAAGTAGAATCCTTGTGATTAAATCTCGAGTAGAGTGCAGTTTTGTCATAATTGACAGGAGCCAAATAACAGATAATTAACTTCTAAGAAAAAGCCCTTCTATACAAAGCTCAGGCTACAAAGGCCTTACGGGGGCTACTTATTGCTTATCCGACCAACGTTTGCTTTGGAATATTGCTTCGACTTCAATTAGGGAGCTAGCGAGCTACATTACATCCCTATTATAATGGTAAGTACATCGCAATGTTCAAGTACTGATATCGAGATGCATTGTCATCAACGTCTGCACACATATCAACTATGGTGTACCTACTGGAACTAATTTAATTCTATACTTATTTCTATAAATATATTTTTATCATTAGCAAATCGCCAAAAATATCCTGCCACCAATAGATCGGTATGTAGTTAGTTACCTATTATCACAAATGACCAAGGTCATAGACATACCCTGAAGCGAAAATAATTGACCTTCTTTCCCAATGAAGTTAAATGAATAGGAAATCTCGAGGTAATCGTGCGAGGAAAATAAAAGAACAGCGATAAAAGCATAAAAACAAATAGGGAAATTGAAAAATGATAGGAATAAAAAGTAAGAACTTTCAACGGGAGGATATTTGAATTGATCAGAGTGCCCCATTATGTTCAATTGTGTGTGTGCCCAAATGTAAATTTAGTGAAAAACTAAGAAAAGCCAGCATACTTTGATTTTCATATCAAAACGAAACTATAGTTAGTACAACTACTATAACTCATATAGTTTTATATGGGCAATAATAATGATAAAAACCAACGTACCGTTACAACAGCCATTATTTTTTTAATAACGTTGTGTTTGGTAATGTTCGGAATCAAATTATATAACATTATTGGCGTTAGTACAAAAATATGGGTAGGTCTTCAAAACGGTATATTTATCACTTGTCACCAAACAAAATAATTACCGTACTTTACTCGAAACTTCAACATCATAGTGAGAGCTTTTGTTTCGAATACGAAGTAAGTGTACCTACTAAAACTTTAGCATGTCGTCTTTCAATAATAACACATTAAAATATTCATTGAAATACCCTTAAACGTACCATCATCATCAACATCAACTCATTACTAGCTCACTACTGAAGCTGATAAGATTCAAAAGTATGCGAGTCTTAAAATTGTTAATCATTAATTTTCGTTATCTTTTATTTGCAAAGAAAACGATTAATTACTTAAAAGGAAACGTAAAAGTGCTGAACAAGCTTCCCTTGCTAGTCTGTACGATCTTGATCCCTTTACAGAAACGATAAATATGTATTATATTACAGAAACGGTATAACTATGTATTATGTTATTATTCCTGGAAATGCCAGACCCGGTTTCTTTTGCACGTTATTTTAGTTACTAGTAAAATTGCCATCTAGGCAACCGGACGGGTCGGGGTAAAACTTATGCTAATTATTCGGTCAATTTTGTATTATGGCGACCTTCGTCCGTATTGTCCATCTCATCTATGAATATGCGCATAGGGACGCTTAGTTGATATTCAATTCTCGGATCAGGGTGACAAGTTACAAGAACAGCCCACAGCTTAACGAAACTACTACTAAGCTTTAATCGATCTTCTAGAATTCCAAGCATAAAACATAAATAGAAAAAAGAAAACATTAAGCAATCGTTTGTTTATTTAAATTACCACTCCACTGTGGACAACAAAAATCACGTTTTGTAAGTGATTTAAGTACAAATGTAGGTAAAGCCCAAGCCGCCCCATTTGCTAGCGAATTCTTTACAAAAAATAATGTATACATTTGCAAAACAGAATTTCCTCTCGGCTTGATGGAAACGCTGAAAAGATTTACATATTAATTAAGAGTTCACGCACGACTGCAGTTCAAAGAGCACATTGGAATGCTAGCAATTGGTTACCACGAGACCAAAATAATCAAGTCTGATTTATTAAAAGTAGGTAAGCTCAGAAATTATTACATCAACCTTTGACATTAAGGACTCTTTTATGTAAATTGGGTTAGGCCATTAGAATGAATCTGGAACATTTTCCAAGAAAGTTCTTACTCGCAAATCTGTTTTTTCTTAATAAATCGAAGATGAATCGTCTTTTAATTAAGGCAAAAAGTTTATAGGGGCGACTGAGCATTTCAGTTTATTTCTCATGGTTTATTGTGGATGGATGGAAATAAATCTGAACGCCGATCAGGGAATTGAAATTCTATCTGGAATTATCTTTACATTGGCCATTGTAAAACCATATAGTATACCATGAATGCTTGAATGTTCCAAGGTACATAGTACTTATAAATTCTTTGTGCCCTCTTGTCTGTTAAAATTATGTAACTACTTACAATGTTAATTAATAATTAGTAGTAGTTGATAAGCCATAATATTGTTTTAAACATATACAAATTATGCATGTTTGAAAGATATGCATAAATATACATAAGTACTTAACTCATTTTAAGTATATATTCTTGAGCTCAAATAATATAAACTTAAACGAACCTATAAATTATATATAAATTATCTGTATACTTCTGTACACGAAACTATTGTTAACTATAATTTATTATTTAATTATTGTAATGTATTGTAATGAATTGTCATGTATTGTAATGCAGTGTAATATATTGTGTACTATATTCATTGTTAAATGTTTATCTGAGCAAATAAGGTCCCTGGTCCTTTCAAAGAAGTAATTGAGAGAAATAAATAAAAAAAAAACCATTACATTACTTATGTAGGTAGTACAATCTCGTCTAGAAGCTTTCAGTGATAGATTCTAAAAACCTTAAATAGTATCGGATGTTTTCAAACCTCGATCCGCTAAAATTAGTTTACCTTAATACGAAAATAGTATTTGAGGTTTCTTTGAGTCGTATTTTCACCAAGGCGTTAATAGTACACCGTAGACCATCATGCCTCACAGGAATGAGGTTACATTCACAACACGTGCATTTTTAGTCTTCATAAATGTGATTGGGCCATTCCCAGTAGTCTTTTAAATTAAAATTCCTACCTGTATAACTTTGCATAGGTAATGTGTCTTTGTGTAATGTGTGTGTGCGTTACATAGGACATTCTGTATACGCCTATAATTATAATGACACATAAAAAGATAAAATAATGCACTTTATTAGAGTTAAGTTATTGTTCATAAGAAAGTAATTGTGAACATTATGTTGGTATAAATAAAAATAAATATAACAAACTCCCTTATTTGAATAACATTAGATTTGGTTCAAAATATGTGAAGAATTTCTTAACTTGCTATGAAAATTACAAATGCTTTTAGACAGAATGTAGTGATTGATAAAACATTAAATCATCCGACAAGAAGACAAATTGATACTAGCCGCTCAAAAATTTAAAGAGGAAAATTTTGATTTACAATTTTAATAGGCTTCTTGGAAACTGAAATTTGAAGCGATATTATTTTAAATAAGTGATGATGTCGGCGGGTGGATTTAAAATGAATTGTTCTCACAGTAAATAGGTGAAATCAGTTTATGACACCGAACACTTTTTATTTCACTCGTGCTGTCAACAATGGAGCAAAATCCCCCGCAATTTTAGTGTTTGAAAAAACATAAAAAGTGGCAGTTTGTAAAATAAAGCGAACGCTCACATGCTTTAGCGTCCTATAATTTGTTTTGTTTTATTTGGATATAACCTACAACAAATTAGGTGCCCATCAGAGCAAGGTTTTTACGCCGTCCGAAAATAACATCCGGGACCGACCGGAAGACGATCATCATGGACGAATAAGTTACTCGTCCATGCTCTCAGGTTTAAACATATAGGTAAAAACTGTACGCTCATACATCGCGTTGCAGAAAAATGGTCTACATGCAAATACAAATAAACACGCACCCACACAATTAGAATTCTTGAATCGTGCACTTTTAACCATCAACAACAGGGACAGTGAGACGTTATGTTGTCATATCGAGTGCAAACAAGACCATGTTTCGTAAGCGACTAAACGAAGCCTGCGTCTGGCACCTTTGAGAAAATTATGAAAACCTCTCGAGCATGCAGGTTTCCCTACTATGTTCTCCTTCATCGTTAAAGCCAGCGATATATTTTAATAGCTTAAAAGTACATCATTCAGAGGCCTGGGTTTTGAAATCTTGACCCTCTGAGTAGGAGGCTGAGATCTAAATCACTTGGCTTTCACCGCATGAAACACAATAGTTGAACCCCTTATTTTAACTACACTTTTGAAAGGAGTAAACAGATTGGCAAATAGAGATATATGTATCTCGCCTAGCCTATGCCAAGCCCAAGCGCGTCCTTATGACTTTGGAGCTTGCGTTTGCGTTTGCGTGGCGGACACACACAGGAAACAATTTAACGCCCAAGACCCGACCACGAACATTTAATTTTATCAGCCAAATTAATGTTTGCCCCGGCCCGGGATTGAAGCCGGGACCCACATGGTAAGAAACGTTTGTTATAAAAGTTATAGTTATAGTCAAAGTTATAGTTATACAACTTTGTGATAACCCGGTTGCGTCTCTATATTCTATAGCCGGTTTTAGGTCCCAGTTTGGGCCTGGTTGCGATAATATACCAGTATATACCAGTAAACTTTCCCACTTACACTCCCGCAAGTATTATTTATGTAGCCGAGTTTAAAGAATGTCGGGTACACGCAGGAAACATCACAAACGACCACGAGGCGGGAGCAAATAGGTACTTGTCTGTCAAACAAATGACTGTACCGTTCGGGAACAAGCCCCCAGCTCCTCAGCCAAGGACACTGGCAATATGTCACAGTGTTCAGAAAATTTCCCCGATTCGTTAACTTCATTACATACATTATTTCATTAAGTGCTGCTACTAGGACAGTAATAGGTAATCCAATATGCACAGGTACTTTAGGACGTCAGCAGACCTCTCTGATCGATAATATAATACTTTGCGATGAGAAATACCTATTCTTTAGGTAGGTACTTACCCTACTGGGTAGGAAATATCTGTGGTAGGAACCGTAAAATACCTGTTTATATTTCTCTTCGCTTCGCTCTATTTTATAACGAGCTATTAGATGCACAGTCTATCAGGTATTTTCCGTTTAGTTTAGTAGTAGGCACTCAACAAAAGATTAAGCGGCGGAAAATCTATTATAGTACAGATATAGAAACGGTACAGGTCTACAAAAACAATCTACAAAAATTTAAAAAGTTACTGTTAAAATAAGGTCGCACGCATCAAAGACAGGCTAAATTATAAGTAGGTAGATATATTTATTATCACAATGCTTTTTGATGTCTTTTGCAGATTAGACAGTTAGATCGAAGAAACAATAGTGCAAGCATAGTTTTGCTTGACTTTGTACTTAGTCGAGGTTTGCAAGAACCTGCTAATAAGATAAACCGTATTTTGTGTGTGGATGTCAGTTTTTTTTTTTTTGTTGGTGTTCAGATATTTTCAGCCGTATTCAACATTCGAACAAGCGAAACATTCCACCCTACTATCGCTGACACTCCTATATTTCTTTTCTTTCAATGAAACAGAATATCTCAACTGTTCGTCCCAATGTTCGAGTAATAAATTAATCTAAATAATAACCCTGTAATGGCCCCCGTGACGATACTTTTTGCCTTTTTATTTTTCTCCGACGTCTTCTGGTACGATAATAACGGGCCATTATGATTCTGGTATACTGCCTCCTTATATATTTACGACTAAATAAAAAGGCTTTCGCGTTTAAGTAATCCTAGATTTTATTATTAATTAGACACGCATTTATTTTAAAGCCACTGCTTTAAAATTCAGCCTGCAAAATTTTCTTGTTTTTTGTTTATTTAGTTTTCGTCATTGTTTATCCAGCGGATACGTCCACTGTTGAGTTAAAACGAGTAGGCGATGTACATGACATGTGATGGCGAAATCGAAAGTAGAGAAGAGCACGCGTTATCTTCCATCAAGATTTGCATAATTTTCTCATCCCAGAGTAATTCATTTCCAACTCCAAGTGACCACTGCCGCCCATGGACAGCTTTTGTTAACAGAATGTTTGTGTCAAGTGGTACAAGTTTAGCCAGGTAGTAGAACCTGTATACGGTTCGTCCGCGGTGGTACCACCACCACACTCATTTCTACCGAAGATAAATTCAACTGAGCGTGAGTTTTTCAACAATAATTGTGTTTCGGTAAGAAAAGTTTGGATGCCGATTACCACAAGAGACCACCTATGTCCTCAGGGATAGCAACGCATCGGTGACCAGCTTCGAATAGGACAAATACTAACGATAACTAACTGGACGATAACAAATATTTACTAACGGGACTAACTCACACTAACAGTCCATTTTTTTGTAACGGGGGGGGGGAAATCTTCAAAAAAAACCCCAACCCTTAGGGGGGGGGGACGGGAAGGGCGCGGGGTGGGGAAAGGGGGAGGATTCCGGGG
>DWLO01002603.1:0-12258 GCA_018245335.1 Dalla quadristriga | reverse complement strand
AAATTCACAAAGTAAAGTTCGTACAATTGGCGGTCTTATCACTAAAGAGCGATCTCTTCCAGACAACCATTGAAAGGTAAACATGAATAATATGTAAGAAGTAGGGTAGGGGTGCACAATAAGATACCCAAAAACACACACTTTCAACAGTTTCTTAAAAATATTGCTAATTAAAATTGGGCGTTTTCAAGTAAACCTGAATGCACTCAAAGACCTTGACATTGGCCATATTATCTCCTCAAGTGCAGACTGACTAACTGACCAATACACGGGCGCATCCAGCACACATCTGTATCCACTGACGTTCATATACACGCCTCAGTGCACGACGATACGATGCAACGATTGCACGCTCTAAAAGATTTATAGATAAATGCAGTTCCCGGTGAAAATAGATAAATGCCAGTGCTCATGTATTTTCTACACATTTCAATAGACGCAACCGCATTGACTGGACACAGGTCCAGAGCATACACGTAGGGGCAACCGCGGTTTTGTCAAGATGGTTCACCGCGGGCTTTCGGTCCTGTGCCTCTGTGCTTTCCTTGCTGGGGCTTCCGCAGACACCTTCGGAGTCGGCTTGAAGCTCCTGGGAAGGATGTACGACAACTGTGAGCGGTCCCAAGAGATCATCAAGTGCTTCAAAATTCAGGCGGCTAAGTTGGCGGATCGAGCTGGCCGGATGGACACGCTTCCCATCGTCGACGGGGTGTTGCTGAAGAGAACGGAGCAGGGTCGAGCGTTCCCATCGTCTCTTCCAGAAGGAGATCTCAACTCCTTGACATCGGATGAAGTCGACAAGTACCTGCACCAAGCTACATCGAAGCTGTTGCAAACTCATCGCGTCATCATATCTCCAGTGAGCGTCGGAGCTGATGTCGGTCGAGCGCTGGACGAAGCTAGGAGCAAGATGAAGAAAATGATGGGTCCCATCATCGCCGGCGTCCTCATCAAGGGTGGTTTCCTCGCCATGGCCTTCCAAGCTATTGCTCTCATCGCTGGAAAAGCTCTGCTCATCGGCAAGATTGCTCTGCTTCTCTCCGCGGTCATCGGCCTGAAGAAATTAGTGTCAGGTGGTGAAGCACACGAGAAGACGACTTACGAGATTGTGAAGCATCCTCAAGTCTCACAGAGCCACTCCTACTCCTCATCGCACTACGGCAGTGACTTCGATACCACTGGACCCGGAGGTCACTACAGAAGGAGCGTTGAAGATGAGGCAGCCGCTCAAGACAGGGCCTACAGAGCACACGCCAAACCACAGTAAAAGCCTCGTTGAAGAAATACTTACGACTCCTTTTAGAAACACAATAACGACACGGCATTACCACCAGCGAGAGCAACTCCAAAGCCTGACATAAGTTTTGGCCGCTTTGCACTAGCAAATAGGAAACAAAAATTTATTTATTTTAATTTATTCAAATTGTTTATCCAAATATTATTTATTCATGTACTCCAAACAGACGACACTTTAGTTATAGTCAATTGAGTTATTTATTATATAGAATATTTTGTTTTAAGAACGCTTATCTCATCAAAATATTTCAAGGCATGTTACAGATTGACGGTATATAATAATTAAATGTAAATAGTCAATAGAATTTGTATAATGTGCATGTTTGAGTGTGTCTCGGTTTTTAGGTTTGCAGTATAATCAAATTATTATATCTTAAATTAATTAATTTAATGAATAATTTCGCATGACTATTTATAATTATGTTAAAGAATTTAATTATTTGCATACATAATTTATTTAAATTATTATCAATATTTTAGGCTAGTCGACGGGTACTGTGCATTTCTTTTCCTTATATCCAAGTGTCCAATTTTGTATAAATAGGTTAAGTAAGAGTTAAGTTAGTTTATCGATATTTATATTATTTATTGTTGATGGTGCTGTTAAGAGTATTTAGTGTTGTTTAACTAATTTATTTCCAATATCCTGTCATGTTATTAAAATATATTTCTGTTGTCATAACGACAAGGTGGTTACGCGAGTACCTTTAAAGTGATTATTTAATTTTGTTATTTTGAAATAATGATTTTGTTTAAATGCCAAAACATTATATTCTTTAGTTTATTTAATAGCTTATAATTATTATAAAATAGTATGATGATGAAAAATATTCAGAGGTATAAAAAATTTGATGAAAGTTGATAAAGAGGTTAAAACTGCTATATTGTTTTATTTAATTTTCTCAAATAACTAAAGAAAACTTTAATATAAGAACCTTAAAACTAAAAATCGCCTTTTATTACTCTTCCATATTTAAATTAAATCGTGTTTCTATATAATTAGCTACATGTGAATGGATCTAATAAAATTAGCAGAATCAATGCATGAATGCATCTCTTAAATCAATTTGCATTACAAATTGTATGGGTGAATGAACTAAAAACGTGTTAATTCACTACCGCGTTGATTATCGCATACGATGACTAGGCTTTGACGACAAGGACCCCGGTTGCTTATTAAAATTTGAACCTTGTGTTTTTAAAGTCTAAAAACTTGGGAATCCACCCCTAACCTACCCTCTCTTACTACCGAAGGTTGACTGGCAGATAAGACTTCTAGCATTAAGACCACCTTGGCTTCTGTACTTTGTATGGTATTAAAGTTTTAAATAAATAACCTTGATTACTGTTGCGACAAACAGGGTATGATAGCTATCACATGAGTCATTAAATAATATTTGGCCACTGACATCCGCCAATCTGCATGGGAGTCTTTGGTGGAGTATGCACTGAAACTGTTCACCACAGCATTGCAGGATGTGTTCAAGCTGATGGAGTGGAAAGGACGCGGGATTAACATCAATAGGCTTTGACTTGATTTTTACAGGAATTTAAAGAAGGAGGTTGTAAGTGATTTTGGTTGTGTTGTCGTGGGCCTGCCCGTGCTATGCAGTATATTGCTAATAGGACGTAGTCACAGATCAATTAACCAATTGACCGCGTATATAGGATCCCCTTGGCCAAAAATGCTCTCGCACTACTAAATCAAACACAGAACCCGTCGATGTCTTTTTCCATCCCGTACTTTTGCACGTATTTTTGTTATCTGCGTCTCGTGTTTACGCGGTTAAATGTTACCTCTGCCTCCACTTCAAAGCGGCTTGTGTTTCTATTAATTTGTCTTAATAGCACTGGATTGTTTAAATTCTCAGTGGTGTTAGTCAACTGTCACAGAGTCACTGAATTATGACTGCGATTCATTAAGGTGAAACTAGATCACACAAGGTAGTCGTGATAACTTTACATAATTGCTGATTCGCCTGATATAATTCGAGGAGCGACATGTCTGACAAATAGCAGTAATCAGAGGCGACCAATCATTTCAATCAATTTTCAAGCAAACGTACAATTAAATGCGATTGTAAGTAAGTGTCAGTGTATAAATGAATGACCGTGGAAGTAGCTGCAACGTATAATTCTAAGGCCCAGGTATCTGTTGACAATTTAACGTGGCCTAGACCGTCCTGACCACGCTGCTTCAGTACGGGTTAGAGGAGACGAACCCATAGGAAGTACTTAGCTCACCCAAAAGCCTTAAAAGTTTTAAAACTGTTATCTAATCATCATTCATCATACCCATCACCGGCCCACTACAGAGCCTGGTCTCCTCTCAGATGGGCAGGGTTAGGCCATAGTCCACCACGCTGGCCAAAAGCAGATTGTTTACACACCTTTGAGAACATTAGTAAACTCTCAGGCAAGCAGGTTACCTTGCGATGTTTTCCTTTAGCGAAAGCAGATGATATTCAATTACATAAAGCGCACATAACTTAGAAAAGTCATAGGTCTGGGATTGGAACCCCGGACGCGCTAGTAGGAGGCTGAAGTCTTAACCATTAGGCTATCATCGCTTGTTATAACTTACTTACTAACTAAACTAAAGTGGCGCCCTTTCGTAAAACATCTAAATTAAAGTAAACAAAATATAATTCAATGTTGTTGATAGTTTCAGGCCTGTTTGCTTCCAGTTTACGAATTGCTTTTGCTGTAATGATGTCAAATACCAGTTAGTACCGTCTGCAATTTAATTGAATACATAATAATTACTTTAGAGTTAACCGTCCGTCCCATAATCAAATATACAGCAGATTTTATCATTTCACCTTAAGCATACAGTAATTGTACGGTTGTGTTTCGATATATAAATATTTATGTGTCCTTGTCAGTCAGTCGCTTTGTTCGTTAGTTTCGCTAATTAAAAGCACGACAGAAAATCAAGATTGGTTAGATTTTCGTCTAGGTTTATTCATCAGATACAATTATATTTCAGCTCCGCCCTCAACATTATCAAGAGAGAGAGAGAGACATACGGCAGTAGTAATACGTAGTAAGTTTAAGGTATTAAATATATTAGGTCTTCAGCTTTAGATATTGAGTTGTATTTATTTAACTTATCAGCCTCCCTCTTTGTTAAGGTGAGTCCAGATTCAGTTATAAAACTGAAAATAAAACTTTGGTTATATGACACGTCCACTTTCTTTAACATTGTTTTATAACGTTGTAACATATAACAAGACCGTACACATCAGAATAACAACATAACAAATTTCATGCCTACAGTCGCTGTTTTTAGTTGTGCAGTGCAGTTCACAATGTCGACATGTGAGGATAAAATATTGTTGCACATATTAATAACATATTATGAAACGCATATCGTCCGAACCAATAAACCAAGCTAAATAACTTTGTTTTGTAACATGTGTTGTAGCATGTGTTGTAACATAGTCTGGACTCACCTTTATTTAACTTGGCTAAATGAAAATGATGAAAGTGATGATATTGAATATGGAAAATGGAAGTACGGTTTCGAAACGTTATCCACTTTCATTCATGATATTGTTTGGTTAACTTTCCCCGTTTTTATTTAACTTTGACACCATCGTTCGGTTTCTCGATAATTTCGAAAAAAGAACTTGTAACTAACGCCCCGTTCCATTCACATGCGCACCGCGACCTGGCACAATTGCTTCAAAAAACCAAACACAAAATATTATCCACATAATTCCCATGAAAAAGAATGCAATTTAATTATTCACCGTGTTACGTGTCAACAATGCCCACGAGATAAAGCAATAATGACGCTAATGAGAAAATCACACGCGTACGGATCGGAGGCTCAGCGGCGCACGATATGAGTTGTGGTTAATGCATCAATGCTACCGAGTCCAGGGGCTTTATCGTGTAACTGAACACGAGACTATGGTATCGCCTTGATTTGATTTTACGTGAAAATTTGAACTTTAAAGACGTCGACGTTATAAATGAAGGAAAATTAGTCGAATTGAAAACTCACTAAAAAGCGTTGTACCACCGTAATAAGTAAGAAAGAAAGGTAAATGCTTTATTTCTCATAACCCTATAAAACAAAAAAACATGCAGGATTACAGAACAGCTTAAGTAAATTAGATAAACATTAAAATTAAAATTTAAAACAATAAAATAAAAAACGTGTAATACGGAGTCCTATGTTCGCATCTGTTACAGCGACTGAGAATGGAACCCACTCAGCATAATGCCGCGGCATTGGCAACGGCGCTGATTTTCAGTGGACCCAGTAAGTGGGTGACTCACGGTATTAAGGCTTAAGTAGTTGTTCTTAAGTCTTAATACTTCCATGTGTACCCACCACCGACACTGTTTATACGTTCTAACAGCTCTTTGTTCCGCCCACTTGACGCATCCTTTCTCCCTCTCTGTTACGAAATCCTGGTATTAATTTCAATGATAATAATTCTTTTGTTCGGGACCACAATACAATGCACGTCGGTATAGTCTAATATGTAGTCCGTCGGAAGGAGGTTGTTACAAGTGGAACCTTGTATTTATTAGCCTTGACTGATATTATCTTTGCATAGAAATAATGATGAGTTGTGTTAATATTACTGTTACGAATTAATGGTTATTAATCTTGTTAGCATTCGTGTTTAGCGCAATCAATCTCGTAAAATTAAAACGTAGAAAATGGCGGTCTTTTCGCTAAGTAGGGATTTCTTCCAGACAACATTTGGATAGATAACAACGTAGTAACAGAGGCAGGAGGAGATAGGGTAAGGGTGTACAAATAACGTAGTGAGATATTGATGTACAGGTTTTATCAACAGCCTATAATAGTCCACTGCTGTACTTGAATTGCATTTTATACATATTAGTGCACGAGTTTAACTTCGACACCACGCAATTTATACCAATGCAGTTATGACATATCTACTCGATTACTATAGAAGTTCTTCTTAGTACTTTTACCGATGCTATCAAGCTGTGTTGCAAGGCAGCTGTGATGTGAGAATCTAATTAATAAAACAAGATGAATTCATTAGTCACCAAAAACAGCTTATTATGATATTGTGTAATCAGAAGTCAATTAATTTAAAATAATAAAATAACGTTATGAAAAATAAAATGTGTACGACTCCTGCATCAGTCGGAAGTGAGCGGTGATGACAGCATCCGACATGCGAGATTGATGGTCACCACTTGAAGCTGCAGTGCCACTAGCGAATGCATCATGCTAAGTATGTCATTTGTTTGAGTTAAGCGGCCTACGTAATATAGCGGAACTTACTCGTAGATCGACGTTAGCAATACTTAACAAAAACCTGGACGAGCCCTCTTTGTTTAATACGGCGTTAAGGATATTTATATTCTATTCATATTTAGACAAATCGGATGACCAATAAGATGGTTAAGTACTACCAAGAACGAGATTTTTTTTAAATAGGTTTAAATATACACCAACCACCACCAAAACCAATTAATTACATTATAACATTTTATATAGACAGTAAAATAAACAAATTAATGACTGGACCCTTGAATCGTGTTCGAAACCACTATGAAAGTAACAGTTTGGACGGGTATTATTATACAGACAGTAGAAAGTGAATGAGATCACGAACTAAATGCTACTTACTATCACGCGGGGATTAGAAATTATAGATAAACAATCACTTTGCTAAATATTCGTGAGAAGCATTATTACAGTAAATGTATTTTTTAATATTTATCTACTAATGGCACGACCAAGAACGGGCCATTTAGTTTTTACAGCGAAAGTAGTGTTTGCAGTTCAATAAGGATTACAGAAAAAGTGTAGAAATAAAATGAAGCAATAAGTGCTGGAACTATGTGAACGATTATGCTCAATATAGCATAGACAGTAAGTGAACCGATTCCATAGTCACGCAACTGAACCCGCTGGTTGATTGTGTAACTGAAGACGAGACTGTCGTTATCGCCTTGATATAATTTTTCGTGCAAATTTGAACTTCAAAGACGTCGGTCGGCTTCACCAACGATACCTGATGAATTGTTATTGCGATTGCGATAATAATCGGCTTCCATATTTATTTATTTACTGTTAATTAGAACAGTACATACCACTTACTGTAATTAACACATAACATTATTCAAATATTCACGCAAATTTTATTTCATTAGAAAGGATTGTGCTCTTGGTTGCAAATGAATTATCGGTCTTGCTTGAATAATATATTTTTTATCAATAACTTACAATTCTATACCTTACTTATATTAGGAATCAATCTATACATTACAATAGACCGAAATATATGTATAATTTTTATTTATATTTGATCAATACATAAATACACACATGCAAAAGGCACTTTTAATCCTAAATAACTTAACAACAATTTATCTAACCATTGTACTTTGCAATGTACAGAGTACTTCAATTCCATTTTCATTGAGCTATTACCTATATGCTTTGCTTTTATAGATTGGGAAGTAGAGCAATTAAAACAATTGAAAATGTTCATAAGTAAATGCTATTAATATGCTAAGTTGTGAATGAACTGATCGCTTTTATGAATAAACAGGAAACCACTTTTTTATAGAATACTCAGTACCTCGTAGCTACACCTGATGAAACGTTAATACTCATTCGTTACTCTAAAGGCTATTTCACGCTGAGGCCCGATGCATTCGCGCAACAGTGCCGCATGCTACAAAAGTTAAAAATGTCGCACATCCTAGCTAGCACCGTGCGGCAAGACGAAACCTTGCGTTCGGCACGATGTCGCGCCTTGTATACGAACCCGACGGATTGAATGCGACATTTTCATGCGTCAAAAAAGTTTCTCGTTTTTTTGTGTATTTGTTTTGTTAAAATTATATAACTATTGAGATTTTTGATCTTAGCCTGGTCAAATGAAATCATTTGCACTAGATCTTTATATTGTTAGTAAGCTAACCGTGGGACGTTTCGTAATAATGTAATTTTCAACCACATTTGTGGCATGCCATAAGATGCCGCATGCCATGTAATGCGGCATGCGTCATTGTCGCATGAACTTGCTCCGGCGTAAAACAGCCTTTATGTCGTAAGAATGGTAATAAGACATCGGCATGCGCTATTGACTCCATAGACTCTATGGTCTTGAAAAGCAGAGAGACTTCGAATAGCTTTTATGTTGTAATACTTAAGTACAATACCATATTGGAAAAACGCGTTGCAGTTCGTTTGTTATGTAATTACGAGCGATAAATGCAGTAGGTTGCTTTAATGCTTTTTACGAATCGTTTTTTTAAAGAGTTTATAATTTATGTTTATGGGAACTATTTTTATACAAAAATATGTTATTACAACAACAAATGGAAAAATGAAATCGTTTCTTATACTAATCGTTTCTTGTACTCAGGTAAAGCTTTAGAGGAAGCGCACTAAAAGACTAATGAAGGTTAAGAAGTACCTATACTTAATATGCCCTCGCTCATAGTGTTCGACATAAAAAGAATAGAGTAAAAAGCATTTCACCCGCGGCGGACAAAATTGCATTTTGCAGTGGTGTCAACTACCGCAGGCATATTTCCAGCAGTTAACTAAAAAGCTGATGTATGAATGGGGATGGTTGAATCCACATTCTCACAATTTTTAATTGGTGTATCCTATAAGTACCAGGCGCCAGTAATTAAAAAAAAAATCCAAGCGAGGTTTATGGCGTCTGTTTATTGAATACGGATCATGCTCTGTTCGAGGTTTGCCCCGATGTCTTGGACGGCAGCGGATGGGTGGAGCCGGGAGCTCGTTTGCTATCTTAAAAATGCATGGTTCCTGTGGGGTACTTATGGGGATTTTACGTAGGCAGAGCAGCGTGCAAAGCCATATACCACATATTTATGAAACTCGGTCCAATATACATCAGTCGGCTTTACGAATTAAATACATAATACCACCGAACGTCACATAAATTGCTTTATATCTCTCAATGGGCGGCTGTGTGGGCAGTTAGGCACCAAGGGATTATTTCTATGAGCAAGGTACAAATAAATCTTACTTATAGCAATAGTAATTCTGAGGGTAATATAATGTACGTAATAAATGTGAGCAAACTTAAGGTGCTACAACGGTTTTTAGAGTGTTTTCAAGTCCACCAATTGTCCTTCATTAATAGAATTATGAACCTAATTTTTGAACAATGTTTCTTGACTATACGATCCAAGCATCACAAAAAGAAAACACGATTACTTGAAATTTTCTAGAGATATTTTTTTTATGAAGTAGACTAATTATTTTCCATTTGTTGTGCCACTACCATATTTTTACGAATTAGTTCGCGGAATTATTTTGAAAACATTGTAGATAATCATTTCTGAAATGATCATCGTTTTGATCACCATTTTCTTAATCCGTCTAATAGTTTTGTGAATAAAAAAAAAATTATGTTTGGCGCATACGATTATTATTTTAGAGCGCGTGTTCACAATAGGTTAACACAATTAACTGGTTATGTACGCAATGTTCATGCATGGAATACATGTGTCAAAGTAGCCCCTAGGATTTGAGGAGACCCGTCAAGCTTAATTAAAGTACTGTTCGGTAAATGCGGGTATTTTTTGTATAATTAAATTACAGTTGAAAGCTTCTGCCAGCTAACAAAAACACTCGTTAATATTAAGTTATAAAAAGTTGTTGAGCACGAGTCATTTGTACGTAAATCGAAATAAATTAAGCAATAACCGTTTTTGCAAGCTGTTACGTCTGCTTATATTTTTATATTCAAATTACAATATTTTCAGTTAACATCATTAGTTTTTTTCTTCTTCGCAGTTTATAGAGTTTTATTTTTGCCAAAGGAATATCTTTCCATAGTATTGAGTTGGTCCTCTTATGATTATATGAACTAGTTATTTCCAGTTAAGGTTTTTCATACACGTTAATATTATCACGGATAATGTCGTAGGATACTTTTAAACGATTCGATCATAAATTTAACGCAGACGAAGTCGCAGGCAGCAGCTAGTATATTAAATGTGGAATATGCAAATAGTACCTACATACATATAGGCTATTCGCAATATACATTATGCCACCAGAAACAAAACACTTGCCACGTAATAAAAGAAAAAGAGGTCATCAAAACAATGGCTAATTTCGAAAGCGTTTCATAGTGTTGTTGAATATTTTAGTGACGAATAATTTTCCTACCACTACACTTGGATCAAACATAACATTTGGTACTAAACTGCACTGAAAATCAGTGTCGCGGTGTCACTGCAACGAGGCTGAGTGCAAACATATCTTAATCTTGTCATTGACACTTGACATTGATCTTGTTTTATTACTTGTCTTGTTGTCTTGTGTTGTGACATTTTGTGTTGCATTTTTTATTGTTAACAAATAAATTCTTCTTCTTCTTAATTTAGTCTGCGGCTGCGCCTCTATCCAACCCTCTAAACTTGCCCTCTAAAGGGATGACTTTTTGTAAAAATCCTTTTCTAGGAATCAAAGTATTTAACACCAAGTTTCATGTTTTGCGTGATTGAATAACAGACATCCATCCATCCGTACACATACACTTATTATTAGAAAGTGAATCTCACAGCAACAAACCTTATGGGGTGATGGTAATACTTGTGATGAAAAGTGTCGTCAAAAATATTATTTCAATAAAAATTGAATGAAAACCATCAAGCCAAGCGACAACGGGTTAAAAGCTCGGGGGAGTCTGTTGTAAATATAATAATAGGTATGTATAGAATTTATTTTGTGTATACATACCATTTCCTATCCCCCCTTCACTCCGGTGACATTGCGTGTTGACACGTTGACAGCCAAACCCTTTATTCATTAACGAAACGCAAACTACAGACGGGTGCGGTATTTGATAGTTCCCCAAGTCACAGACTAACACGCCATAAAGATAATTGTTATGAATATTTATTAATTGCATATTTACATGTTTATACAATTGTTACAATGAGGTCAGTTCGGTAATAAAAAACGCTTAAAAAAAACGCTTACGCACGTCCCCGCACTAGGGTTCCCTGTGTTGCGGGTGGCGGACACATACAGAAAACACAACACAGTTTAACGCCCAAGACCCGAGTACAAACATTTATCTGCTAAATAAATGTCTGCCCCGGCCGGGGGTCGAACCCGGGACCCACGGCTCGTCAGCCAGGATCACTGACCAACGCGCCACCGAGTCGTCGTAATGGGACTGCAAAAGTAATTTGGAGTGGTTTAAATACAAATTGTCTTGATGACTTATTAGAAATGTAACTTACTGTCTTTATATTTGTTATAGTAGGTGCTTAAGCATAGACATAACGGTCATCATGGACCCTGTAGGGCACAGCAAAACAGAGGAGAGAGGAAGTTTTGTTGTTTGAATGCTTTTTTTATTTTTTTTGTTATTTTGTTTACGAGCGCTGCAACTAGTTATGCTGTTACTCCCTCTTTAAGATGGCCGTTTAGACTGAAAGTGAACGCATGTGTGGGAACTCCAATATAAAAGTGATGAACTGGTTAAAGTGTACGTGACTTGAACCAGGAAATTGCTTCTCGCAGACTCCAGCCAATTTCCACGAACGTCTGCCAACAGCTTCAGTATTGAAAAGTATGTGATATTATAAACCGATTCCATGCAATTTGTAGCGACATGTAAGCGCAGGTAGCGTCATTTTCAACCTCTGTTTAAAAATAGTGTTCTAAGTTTGAGATTTGTTTCTTCTTTACTACAATCAAAACGTAATTGTTTTTAAATTTACAATGCATAATTTTTGTCAGTAATAATTAGTAAAAATTTGGCTTATGACTATGTTAATCGTAAGTAGTGTATGGAAAAATTAAACAATGTCATATAAATAATGTATATAATACAAGGACCCCGAAATATAAAATCGGGGGGAATTATAAATAATAAAAAATAAAATAAAAAAATCAGCCTCGGCTGGGGTTCGGACCCGGGACCCATAGCTCGTCAGTCAGGGTCGCTAACC
>DWLO01002602.1:0-12259 GCA_018245335.1 Dalla quadristriga | reverse complement strand
TACCTACCCTGTATCGGTCATAACTATTAAATCGTTGAAAAATAATAAAGAATAAAGTTATAGTTATATTTGTTGGATAATTCTGTGGGGTAGGCAGTGCTTATTTGCATGTATGGAATGCACGCCCCTGTATAGCATTAACATACCAACAGTGGGCAAATCAAATAGTGATTTCTGTAGAGCTTAAACTGAATTACGAACGAATGTATTCAAAATCTACGTAAACTAGAATTATACGATGTTTGATACAGTAGTTGCGTGACGTAACAGCATTAGAGTGAGTGGAACAAAAGTAATAGTATTTTAATGACGCCGTATTCAACTCGACTGTGTAGTCGGAATTATGAAGCGCTTAGCGCTCCGTTCACACAACAAAGAATATGCGTGTAGTTTAAATTTGATTCAAGTTTTTCTTTTTCGAAAATGTATCGTTCAGACCTCGGACTTGTTAAAAGAGATGGACCCCGCGTCACCTACATGGAAAGTGAAGCACCCTGACTGTGCCGAATTATAAACGAAAGAATCAGGCAACGAGACCCATACTGTTAGTATAAGAGAACTTATTAACTATGTAAGTGGTATACATAGTTTAATTTAATTATAATTATCCATAATAATATGATTTCCATTATAATGTCACAGTACGTCACATTACCCCCTTAGATACGGGGAATGCAAAATTATCGGAATTCCTGCAGAACTTAACACAATAATATAATGAGACTGAATCACTCATTCACAATTGATTGAAACACACAGAACACAGACGAATACCACGTCTACATCGATTTAATCTTTACTTTTATTTTTTTATCTGTATTTTTGTTTTTTTTTTTAAATTGAGTAATTTTATTTTATTTCTGCATTCCGAGGAAAAATTTAATATATAAATATTAAATAAATAAATATAAATATTAAACAAATAAATATAGTATTTGTATGTATTTTAGCCTTCATTTTGGTCACCCAAATTGCAATCTGACATCTAAAATTATTGGATATCATTTAGAATTATGATTGTTTGAGTAACTTTCAGTGGAATTGTAAGAATCTATTTTGAAATTTTCTAAGATTGGTTGATTGGTATTTAGTAATTTTAATATACATTTTTTAATTGCCTTGTGTATGAGCTAAAGAGTATTATCAACAAAAAAACAAAACCACACTCTGTGTCATGTCTTAATCCACTTAGATCCATACACACATAATTAGATTATAAACAATCCCAGGTAGTAAAGTAAACTTTGTGACTTTAATCTATATATTTCTATTGTTAACTGACTGAACTTTAATTATTTTGAACCAATCAAAAATATTTCTAGTGAGAAAATAATTGGGAAAATAAAATAGTTTTTCCAAATAGGTATATTCTGAAAGATCTTGTACAGGAATGATTTCTTGTATTATTAGTGCGTAGTGTCCACATCCTAATTGCGATAATATGCAGTTTCTCTTTCTCTTATGCCTTTATTGGTAGTAACATTATAGTTTGCCTCATCTATTTTAGTTTTCCTTTTTTTTATTCGGTATTTAGTCAACAAATATTAAAAGCAGCTATTTTCTGTAACAGAATAAAGATTTTTAAGCAATGATTATGTTTGAATTCAATCTCAAAAGTTTGAAGGTGCACTAAAATTGAGGAACAAAACGCTACTGTAAGTTCTGATGGTAGTAATTATCTTACAAATTAAATCACCATAATGAATAGCCTTTCAGCATACCCACGGGCGTTAATATATTCCCAGCTAGATAATAAAAACTACTTTTGCCATATTTCTCTATAATGTATTCTGTTTTTAGAGCACCCGTTGCTTGTTAAAACTGTGAAACGCTATGTTTTTTTTATTATTCATATATTTTGGAAGTGCTTTTGAAAGTAAATTTAAAATTTTAATTAATAACAATGCAATATCAATGTTAAACTAAGCAGATACTGTGTTTTTAATCTTTGAAATTTTCACTTATTTTAATTAGGTATAATGAAAAAAACATTTTCCGACTAAGTCCGTATTTAGTGTTGTTCTTAGAAAAACTCCGCGAGGCGCGTGCTGTAAACCTGAAAGGAGCCGCGCAAAATTAAAAAGCAATCCGCCGCGTTCGTACCATCGCAACACTATTTTATAATTATAATAATATGCCTGCACACATAGTGCAGGCATATTTTAAATCATAAGGGAAGTCATGCAAAATGTTGCTCCTAAGAAAAGATACGTAAATTAAATTAAACAGCACAATCGATATTTTGACATGGACACAAAGCGAGACACTGCTGAATTACCTTTTTATATTACATTGAAATCCAGCACGGCGTTTGGGTGTACCGACACTAATAAAAATAATCAGCTACTAAGTGAAATTAAATGAAAGGGATCACTTGACGAGACGAGCAGGCGCAGGGTTAGGCCGTACGTTGATTAGCGCTAATGGCAAGTGGAAGTCTGCAAGTGTCCCTTCCTGACAGCACTCTACTGTTGTAAGCGTGTCATTATCTTATTACTGGTGCGTTTGCCCAGACACATATGACGAATTATGACTACGCCCGCTTAATAAAATGAGACCAATTGATGTGAATCATCGCCAGACCCTCGACCAGTGCGCGCGGGACGTCGTTTTTGAACTCACTGTACTTGTCGTTTCGCTCAAGAAAAGTCCTATTTATAGTCCTGATTACAGAACGTGCGCTCCTTACGAAACTAAGTTCGGAGGCGTAATAACTAGCATCGATCATTCAGTCACAATTTTCGATGGAACGTAAAGGTTCCCCGCGGCCCGTGATGTAATGCCGCGGATGGCGTAAGCGCAGCCGCCGTTAATCCATAACACTGGTCCAGAAATACATTTTTATTCGGCCGGCCTTGATTCACATGCTCCCGCGCTACTCAATGGTGTGAGGATCTCAGAAAGCAGTAGAGATGTCCGGTAGAAGTGTCGCTAGAATTATGCGGGTTTTTACGTGTCGGTGCCAAATGTGCGTGCGATAACATTTTGTGAATTGTGCATTCGTGGAATGTGGGAGTCATTCATTGAAAATGAGTGAAGGTGAAGAGGTATTGTGTGTTTAATATACATACTACTGTGTGTTACTAAATATTTTAGCGGCGTCCATCTAGGCGTCTGGGAACTACGAATGATCGTGTTTCAAGTAACGTTAAGGGACTGTTTACTTTGATAATGGAACATTGTTGATGTTTGTCTGTTGGCAGACCGCCAGCGGAGTAAACATGGTCGGGTTTGCCCCAGTTATGGAATAATCATCGCACGTTAGCGATCCCATAGTCCTGCGCTGCCAACTTCATTTGGACTATAAATCTCCACGAATTGCGCGTGCAGCTGCTCTGGTGTAAACTGTTCGAAATTTCCGACAGATATGAATAACACAAACACTTGATCCTTTGCGGAGTTTGTTTCTTTTGGTTAGACGGTTAATAAATGAGATGAGAGAAGGGAAATTCTTGCGCGAATATTTTACGTCTCCTTCCGGATTTTTTGCATATTTTGCGGTAAATTCGGTGAAGCGTTTCGTAACTTTTGGCATTCCTCTAATAGAGTGTGCATAATGTGCAAGGCTGCGATAATTCAGGTCAGCTCTGTTATCACCGGCCGCCGCCGCATAGAGATTTACTGGTCGTGACTCACGCCACACATGCCTGATTCATAATTTATTACATTCCCCTAACACACACTACGTATGCACTGCTTTCTGCACTAAACACTTACTTCTCCGTGCACTTATTGTCAATTAGCCGAAGCAGGATATTTGGTCGTACTCTCTTTCATTTGCTTATCATTATCGTTTTTATGCGTCTATTAGGGAGTGTTCTTCAAAAGTGTAGCTATTAAGAATTATGAAGAACGTTAGTCATTACCACACAATCAAGAGAAGATCTCAGGCAAACAGATTTTTTAATGTTTTCCTGTTTTTTTTATGTGTCTAATAATATAGCAAACGAGCACGCAGCTCCACTCTTCCGCTGCCGCCCATGACATCTGTGACAAATCTCGGACCGTAAAAGGAACAGGGGATGTTAGTCCGGTTAGTATGAGATGTTAGTAGGAATGTTAGTTGTCCTAACGGACACGTGACTCAAAAAACAATGATTTGATTAGAACCCGAATCGCTGTCATGGAAGAATTGCAACTACTGGATTATTGCGTCTCGGTCCGGTGTCTGCCGAGCCTCGTACTTTATTCATTGAGTTTGCCAGACTAATCTAAGTTTGTAATGACTGTTCGCTTGCCATGTGACGGAAATTTGACTTGGTAATGAACGTACCTTAACTACGATAATACCTGCTCTACGGGTATGCACGATGCCTTGTAGAGGCATTATTAGGCATTATTATTATGTATCACAAGTGACATAACAAATTCGAAGTAAAGTGAAGTTAAATAGTCCAAAAAGTACTTGAAAATAATTTATTTTCCCATATGTTTATTTCTTTAATAACGCTAACATAACTTATGATATTTTTTCTGGGTATGAAATCCTAGAGATTTATTCAAAACTGTTGCTGTTTTTGTCAAATCAAAACCTATATATTAACCTAACTCGGGGACGAGAGGGTTCTTATATCTTATATGTACAACTGAAATTACTGTTTAGTATGTTTAATAATAATGTGATTATAAGAATTCATAATATAATATTGATAATAGTATTATTTCACAAAACTAGTAACACAGCTCTGTAATTAGAACCGCGTCATATTCTTATTTACGTCTGAAATATTAGAGTAAATCGCAGGTAGTTTTGAAATTTCCAAACTTTCCTCACGAAATATAAAACGTGAAAGCTGTGTTAAGTTAAATCCTTTAACATTTATTACATTTTAAAGTGGTCTAGCTGTGATCATGAGTTCAACGCCTCATAAGGTAAATATTTTGATTTTAATTAGCAGTGTTTACTTTAGTAGAATTTCGACTTAAATTTCGAAATTTATGTTTGTCTAACCAGTTTGTCGAGCTGCTAATCTGTATATTTTCCTGCTATAAAAGTAGCCATTGTACCATGCTATCCACCTGAATAGGTTGTTCCCGACCATGTGGACTGGTGATCTGTGTGAAACCGCTGGATTAGATGGCATTAGACTGGTGGGAGTGGCGTCAATTATGTGGAGGACTATGTCCGGCATTGGACTTCTAAAGGTCGATTGATCCACCCGATTTAACCAATTGTTAACCAATTTATCACTGCATTTAATTAACGTGTAACTACCTCAAAGATGCTTAATAAATTAAACACCACTTCGATTAAGCAGTATTTATGATCTATCTGTAAATTTACCACTAGCGTTCACCCATTCAATTGCCGACCGAAACTAACGCGGCTTAACTTGTCAATCAGTCTAGTCTAGCTGTTTCCTACAACAGTGTCCGAGAGGTATTTGCACGGCCTTTGTAAATCGCATCTCACATACGTTATGTGCCGTCATCTGCATAGCAATTAATATTACTGGATTGGTGTAACACGTCATTGATATGCACGGTATACATTGCATGAGGGCACAAAGCTTTGGGGCGTTGATTGATTTCATATCTGAGCAACCGCCGTCAACAAAGACCTCGACATAGCGCTTAGACATAGTGCTTATTCTACCGATTTCACAATTGCGGAAGCTTTGAGAAATGGCCTGGTCTGGATTTTCAATCGGAGAGACACAAATCGATCTAGGTCGTATGGCTCCGAACAACGAAAAAACTAATTAAACAAGGAGGCAGGCAACTTATTAATATAATAACTATGAACTGTTTATAGTAAAAAGTAAAAGATATACAAACATCTAAAACCTTAAAACCTACAATAGGCGGTCTAACCGCTAAACAGCGATTTTTCCCAGCCCATCTTGTAGTTTTCAATTAAATTTAATCAGAACCTATGAAAAAGATAACGAGTAGAGCACACCAAATTTACCACACTAAATAAATAAAATTGTTTTAAAGTGTTTTAAAATACATCTTACACTATCTTATAACTAACTTATACAGTTTTCTTGCATCATCCGATGACGGATCTGCTATTAGAAGACTATTAAATTGCTTTGTAAATTTATATTTTCACTTTGTTCTGTTTAAAATGAGAATGTAAGATGTTTTATGAATCGAATTTAATATAGATAATGACGCGCAATATGTGTTGCAAGCAAGCGTCACATTAACGGCATTAATAACTATAATTAAAAGCGCTAAGAGCTATAATTAAAAGGCCGTAGTAATTATCTGCGAGGTAATTGTCTTCATGATCGAGAGATTGAATTAGAGTGATTGGTAATTGGTACCGGACGGTATGGTGTACGTCATGAGTGCTTAATTGAAATTGAGCACTTAGATACCAACTATGCAAGTACAGCGAAATTGTTATGTGAGGTCTCATTGGTATATTCGGAATCAGCTGCCTCCTCCGAGAATGGTGTGAATTTTAAGTCATGCCGGTTAGTTGGTGTACGCAAAGCATTGCGATTGGCATCGCATTAATCTGATGTTTCGTGCAAATTTGAACATTAAAGACGTCGGTCGGTGCGTTTAAAGTTCAAATTTGTAGGAAAAATCACATGAAGGCGATACCGATAGCCTCGTTTTCAGTTACACAATCAAGCTCCTGTTCTTTATTATTTGTGTAAGATTGGAACCCAAGAGTACGTTCCTTCAGTAAAAGGGTTCCAGTTAAACTCTTTGCGTACATAACTTGTAATCTTACTAATATCTTAAATGTGAAGATTAGTTTGTTAGATACGCCTTCACGGCTAAACGATATAACCAATCTTCATATAATTTGGTAGAGAGATAGTTTAAATCACGGTGTAGGTCATAGGATAGAAACCTTTTAGAAATCCCGAGGGAATGACTACATCATAAAAGTAACGCGGACGAAGTCGCGGGAAACAGCTAGTTAATTGTAACTATAAAATAATGAACAAGAATTAAATTAAATCTCATTCGAACTTCCAAAATTCTTACAAAAAAATATATTCTCTAAAGTAAAAAAGATAATGAATCAAACATAGCAGACACCCAACCTAACCCGCGTGCATTGATATCGGATTGGTACAAACAGACAGACTAGCAGCCGAAGCCCCACAACGCTTTGAAATTAAAACAACCCTCATACTGCTATTCGTGTTGAAAAGGAAAAATTCGGTACTGCAATGCTTTGTAACATTAATGGACACTTCTGAACCAAGCATCCATAAATCCCACAAAGCATTCGAGTGCTGAGCGTCAACAGTAATTGTTAAGTAGTTTGCAGAGTGCTGGCGGTGCAGTATTAGGCTCAATTCAGACTAGATGGAAATTTGTTCGATGGTAAAAACAAGGACAAAAACCATTTTTTAGCACATGCAGCACAAAATTAAAAACATTAAACATATCTATTTAATTCTGTAAATTAACTGTGCTGCAATTTGGTCCTGCTCAGCATTTTCAATATGAATATAGTAATATGAACCTTATCCAATTAAAGAAGAGCGTTGGAAATAGGATGAGAGAGACAATTTGATCTAGCGGATAGCGACGACGATGGACCCGCCCACGTCCATCCGAGGAGTGGCGCGGGTGCTCGGCTTTGTTCAAACATAAGCACGCACTAATCAATAATGACAGTGACCATAATACTATCCGTCCATTTATATATAAAAAAAAGAAAGTTTGTCCATAATTTCAACGGCGCGAGGACACATTTGTCGAGCTTTAAGTTAAGAAATTTAAGCGACCGCTTTTGACGATCTCGCAATTGTAGCTTAAAGAATAAACTACCTAAAAGGTACCTACTGGCTCTTGCGAGTAGTCGCGCGGGTTGTGCGAGCGTTGGCGCGTGTTATCCGCCTAAACCTCATTTACAGCTACTTACCCTATATGCTAGTTTCGTGCACCCTTGCTACAGCAAGAAGATCACAGTTATACAAAATTCGATAGTGTTTCTGTCTCTTAACGCATGCTCGAGTAGTACCTACCGATTTCCGTGTAGTCTGAATTGACCCTTACTTCGACGGGAATCACAAAAACCCCGACGAGAGCGGTTTTTGTTGAATGAGAGACGGGTTTTTATTAAATCATCGCCGGCCTCGCGAATCTGCAACTTTTTCCAAAGGCCGGGTAACTCAGTTATACTGCTTTTATACCTACTGCATAATAGGAAATGAAATATTGTGTACTGTATCGGATAATAAATCGTGAATGGGAGGAATATATTGCCATTTGTGTGTGATATATGGGAATTTACAACTCTGCTATGGGTTCTTCCTTCTAGGTAATAACGTACACGCATTCTATGGAAATTTTCTTCGGTCTTCCTCTGTAAACATTATTGTAACATGAGTCCTCTCCGTGACAAGGACGTACCGACAGTGAAGACCAGAACAAAGGACTGTTAGTTAGCCGGAATATTAGTTGGGATATACCTTGTAGGTAATTATAAAAGTAAATTTTCATTTGTTTGTACCATAGGCACCCCAATCAATGCATAAAACCGATTGTTGAAAACTTCCGATAGGAACTGGAGTTTGATTATGGAAGTAGAACGAGCTAGTGTTACTCTGTATAATAATATTTCCTGATTTTCTCATCTGTATCGCATTACTGCAGCTCGGCGGCACCACGTTGCTCGAAAAACATTCTCTTAAGGTGATACCTCGGTTTTTAGTGGTTTCAATTCCACTAATTTTCCTTCATTTATAGGATTATGAAGCTAATTGTTGAACGTATGCTTATTGATTATATGATGTAATAATTCACAAAGCAAAATTACGATTACGTGAACATTTCTCGAGAATACAAAATTATTAAGTAGACTAATTATTTTATATTTCTGTACCACTTGTATATTTTTACGAATTATTTTTAAAACATAGTAAGTAATCATTTGTAAAAATCCAAAATATTTTTCTTAATCCGCCGAATAGTTTTGTGGAACAAAATTACAAGATGTTGGTTATATTCGAGCGCGCGCTCACTGTAACTTTACGTACATGCAATAGTTGGATAACTGTCATTTTTAAACTCCATAGTACACCGTAAGTCCCTCTGGATAAGCGGGGCAGCCCGTAATACAGGTCTCCAACCTAGTACAACCCTGCGAACTGTATGTTCCAATAGCTATTGAAATTAATAAAGTATTTTTATTTTCTATTTTGTATCGGTCCGTGCTCCGTCCGTTTCATTTTCAAGTGAGGATCGAGGTATCCTCTTAATTTGAACATGGCGGGACTTGACCCAGTAGTGCGGCTTTTATAAATATGTAATAAAAACTGTAGTCGAGATCCGTATAATGAATTCACGGCTCTCATCTCGTTATACAAGTATTTTCAGTTACTATAAAAATTTCGTTTCAGTAATTATAAAAATGGAAAACAAAGTATGTATCTTTGCTAAGTAATGACATATATTTATTTATGTAAATAATATAGCAAACGAGCATGCATCTCCTCCCATCCGCTGCCGCCTATGACATCTGTGACAAATCTCGAATAGGACCTTAAAAGGAACTGGGGTTACCAGTTAGTATGAGAACCATCTCATACTACTATTACCAAATAGGAATATGAGTTGGTCAGTATTAAGGACTATGGGAGAAAGTACTGTCACTACTGTAAGTCCTGTTAGTCGGTGTTAGTGATGGTCCGGTTAGTAGTGGCTAGTAATATTCCTGTTCGAAGCTGGCCTCAGATGCGTTGCTACCTTGACGACTAAGGTGGTCGCCTCTTGTATAAGTGTAGCTGGCATCCAAACCTTTCCGACCGAAACACAATTGTTGAAAAACAATAATTTACGGGAAAAATGGGTGTGGAGGTGGTACCGCCCCGAGTGAACCGTATACAGGTTCTACCACCTGGTATACGGCTCGGTAAATTACAGGTTCTACCACCTGGTATACGGCTCGGTAAATCAAAGGTAGATAGAGTGAAATCTAGTATTTTATAAATTAATAGAATGTTGTAGCACTCAATTGAAATTAATTAATTCCGTCCATTGAATCTCTCCTCATTTATCTATCTGCAGGCATAGTCACGCTAGCTGTCGGCAATCCTTTCAATATGGTTACCGAATTATAATGTTCAAATTATACCTGTATATTTGAAGGAAACGGAAGTTGGCACCTATTTCGAACTCAACCCTTTTGGCAGCAAAACCAACATTTTTAACACGCATGCAACCAGCTATGATAAGACCAACTTCATATTCAAAACCTGATTCTAGCGTGTATTGTATTAGAAACATCCCAATTTTGAATAGTTCTAGGGACGAAGTAAAGGATTCGAGTTGTATTTAACTTGTCAGATTTACTTTATAAGTACAAAGTAAGACTAGCCATGGAGGGATTTCAGAGTCTGATAATGGAACACTGGAGCTCCATAATGGAACAACGTATCCTATTCGTATCTGGATGAATTATCTTCAGTTTCAGAATGGTTTTTGATGGCCTTTGCGTTTCTGTAACTATTCAATTTATTCACGTTTAAGTTTTGAGTAAGTAAGTAAGAGTAAGTATTCATTATAATTACGATATGATGATATGAGAATTAGATTGTAATGAGCTAAGTAGTTTGTATTAAAAAGAGTGTCGGACAAAATTGAGGAAACATCTCTCATGTTTCCTACTTTTTTTTTTCTTCCGGCCTTCCATAAATTAAAAAGGTTAAGTGTGTATTTAAATGTTTAAAGCCGATTACTTAGATAGATAATGTATATCGTGACATCAGTGATTGCCATAGGATTAGATAGGTACTGATTTCAAAATCAGTAAGTAATTTTAAATATAAGTATCTTATTTTACTTCTCTTTTATGACATTCGTCGAGTGTGCCGGCTTGTACCTTGTAACGAAATATATAATATCGTTTCATATTAAATGTTAAGAGTCGTCATAGCATTTCAGTGTCTTTTCACGGCTGTCCAGCCGCGCCTGTGCCGCTAATTTTAGCCGGCAATCAGTTAAGTGCTGGGTCGGTAGGCAAGTGGCATTGTTGACCTGCTATGTACACGCTCGCCAGTAAAGACGCGGGTGACGATTATTTGAAAAACTTTGTATTGATCGAGTGTTGTATCTGTTTCAATGATTCAAAGTACTTTGTTTGCCGCGAAAGACTTATATAAAGTAAATAAATATAGTTATCGTGAATTTTCAAGTAGGCGTGGTTAGCTGTATCAACAGCTAAGACTAATAGGAGAAATATTGAAATAAAATTGATGATGACTAAAAATAAAAATAGGAGAAAATTAAAACTACAACTTTGTCCTTAGTTTTTCCGAGACGATCGGTTGGTGCAATCGGATGCGTTTAATTTTTGAATAACAATAGGACTACAAAAAAACAACATCCAAATCTGATTCGAAAATCGATTCTTCAAACTCTGTTCAGCATTTCTCGGTCATCCCCGAAGTTTATAATTATCCATTCACGAAACTTTCACCTTGAACGAGTTTAGGTGGATGTGATTGTGGATGTGTATCTACCGAACAGCAGGTGAATTGCGAACGCAAACCGATGCGTTGGTATCGCATTCATTTGATGTTTGAACAAATTTGAACTTTAAAGACGTTGATCGGCATACATCAAGGCGATACCGATAGTCTCGTCTTCAGTACACAATTAACCTACAGGGTGAGGGGGCACCCACCGCGCCTGTTTCTGCCGTAACGCTATCGTTGCGTCACAGGTGTGGTTGTTGACATACTCATACTAATGTAGGTGGCGTGATGTTTATTGATACCACCGCCACACCCATTTATGCCGTGGAACAAATGGCTGCAATCCATAGTTGCCCACAGCAGGGCACGTGTCTCTCCTCGCAACTGAGGAGGCTTGGAGCTTATTCCACCACGCTGCTCCAATGTGGATTGGTGGAGAGGTTAGTGGCCGGCCCGTGTGTCAGAAGTTTTTTAGGCCGCCCGAAGGTCTCAGACAAGGCTTAACGACTGTTATCTAACGATAACAACGGCTACCGACGTCTTTACGTGCCCTCCGAAGCCCGGAAACGCTCAAGATTTTTTGGCCACTAGCGAAGCGTTTTCAGCGTGAAACAATTTTTATCCAACAATGGGGTATAAGCATCTTTTTTTTTTAAATTTAACTCACTGTTTACATCATTATAGAATAGTTAAAAATATAAAATAAAAATATAATGTTGGAAATAGTTCAAATTAATTTAAAAAAAATATTTAAAACCGAGTATGTTGAAGACTCTTAGAGTGACGTCACATGACGCCAAAATCGTAACCCAAAGACTGCACACACCATACAAACGTCTCTACACCTTGACATGGCCGAT
>DWLO01002601.1:0-12260 GCA_018245335.1 Dalla quadristriga | reverse complement strand
GCCTTCCGGAATTAACACAACTATACCATACGGATGGGGGCGCGAAATTACCCAATTTATCTGTGTTTTATCGTGACCATGTATTTTTAATTGATTAGTACTTATAAAACTATCTTCAATTATTTACATCATAAATGTTCTAATGAATTATTGTAGATTAGACGATACATTCCAAATGGTTCTAAAAGAATTAACTCTGTTTTGGTTTCTTCAATCAACCAAAACAGATAGGAAAATTATAAATTAATTGTTAAAAATTATTGTATATTATCAAGAGTTCCCTTTAGACTTAAGAACTATTCATTGATATTTTATTTGGAATGTACAAAACAGATTAGATAAATAATTTATATAGTTTATAAGTATAATGACAAATGTATCCAAACCAGCAATATTCGGAGAATCGCTTTATAACATCCCTCCAGACAGAGTATATCTAAGTTTAGCTAAATATTAATACAATTTTATATTACAGGACCCCAATGTGCTGGTACAAATTTTATTAACATTGTGAGGATAGTTATTAATGAACCCACCAAAAAAGTATAAAACGTGTCTGACAATTGAACGTCAAATACGTCAACTGGCGACCATGACCTGTGAACTAAAGGAATAGAACTAGTTAGTTTTATGCAAAGTGGTCTCAGACGCGTTGCTATTTCTGAAGGCTGAGATGGATCTCGGCAATATTTACAAATAATACTTTTCGGATGAAACACAAGGTGCTCAAAACTATAGCGTCTTGGCTGAGATGTGCTAGTCGCGCTAAACGGATAGAATGGCCATAACTTTACGTCTTAACGGTTACGACATACCTTATTCTATGCATTTGACATTGTATTCGAATAGCCAATATGCCGCTTGTCGAGGGACGCGGATATAAATTTAGTAGTTAAACCGATCTGACCTACTGATTGAAAGTGTTCAAAGCGCTAACGCAATATATTTTCGTTTCTGATCAGTAATACAGCTGTTCTGTAAAACTCATAGATCCAATTATTTCAAAATGAATTCCATTGTGTAACCAGTACGTTAGTATTCTGAAGACAACACTTGTGCCATAGATATGAAATTGGGCTCAATAAGTTGCTATTTGGCATCTCATTGAAAATCGTTAAAAACATTTATTTGGCCATTTGTAACACCTGTCGGGTTAGCTCCATATTAAGTTGAGTGAAATATTGCCCCTTGTTTGAGTTAATTACGAACTGGCAGTTTACTAACTTGATAAAATTGTTTATAGTTTGTATAGCTTTGTTCTTGGTTACGCATCATTATCTATATTTAATTTTTGGAAGATATCCGTATTCATATACATATTAGTTAATTAAGTATTTTTCGATGGCCAAGTGTGGGTTGCCAAACTTCACAAGCCTAAAGCTAATGGACGGTAATTTGATCGTGGCCTCACGACGCGACCAACCGTCGTCCAAAGTTTTTGCGCTTTGTTTAAAGTTTTAGACTCTCTCTCTCTCTCTTGTGCACCTCTCGCTCTAAGTGTGGGCACATAGCATATTAGAAAATATTTTAACTATTATTTGATTGTAATTGTTTAGGTATATTTTGTTGGGGTTCAAATAAACAAAATAAAAGTAGACTTGTACCGCGTTCAACTGCTCATGACTGATACTTGGTTGACAATTGATGAAACAAAATGGTGACAAGTGTCTCATCTGACATCTTTCGATGTTGAATGCTAGATTCATGTAGAAACGTATCCAATACGACTTTTGAGAATATAAAATGGAGTTCTCAAGCATACAGCGAGGTTCCCTATAGGTACCTTAAAACAGGTGATGATTGCATAAAACGCGCATAACTTAAAGTTAGGCACCTGGTGCTCGAACCTCGGACATACCCATTCTGCTATGCAGACTATTAATTTATTGTTACTTGGTATTTTTCTATAAAATATTACGTACGAATTGGGATCTAGTGTCCTTTTCATATTTTTGGAGTAATTTTAAAAATCCATTTTAGAAATCCAATTATATTTATATTTTTAAGTGATTTGGATTGTAACAGCTCGTAATTAAGAACAAGACTTTATGTACATACTATATATTTTTTATTTTTTATTTTATTTATATTATATTTTTCTCTTTCATTGTACTAGTTCTATCTCATTGACCTTATTATCAAATTATAATGCTGTAAGTGAATTAGTAAAGTCCACTATCCAATTTTTTCTCAAACAATAATAATTTCGAATGACTTGCAAGTACGCTCTAAAATTGTTTTATTGATTCATTAATTAATGCTACCGGGACCCCGGAACATCGGATGTAGGCAGTCAAAATGTATTTTTGAAAATTTGGGTAATTATAGTTTAAATAAAAATTGGATTACTAATTTGAAAATGGTGGTCATCGGGTAGCAATCGCTGGTTAGCTTAACGCGACACCGTCATGTTTAACATTACATAATAGTAATTAAGTATTGACATTTTTTTTCGTCATTGGCCGCTCGTCCGCCGTGGACTAACATGGGAAAGACCGTCACCGTCATGTAACATTCTGTCATTGAGAATTAGAAACATATTTAGTTAATTGATTTATTTATTAGCATTAAGCAATGGACTACTATCCAATGGCCACTGCTGCTCATAGCTGCCAAAACTTCACGGCAGAAATAATGTAGTGACAGTACCTCTTGAACGAACCCAGTCCGGTTCGGTGTTGTGTTACCCATTCAATGGGCGCGTTTTAACTAGCGGCACGACGACGGATCGGCAAAACTAAGGAACTGCCGCCGACGAGTGGAAAATTGTGCCATATATTAATTTCATAAATAATTGCGTCCCCGGCTGCCGTTCGTCCGTCTGGTGGAACAACGGCCAATGTGTCAACAAACATCGTCGGTAATTGGCCGTGGTAGTTTTATAGCTATTTAAATGTAAACTAGCATGTCAAATTAAAATACGCCGATCGAGGTGATAAAACCACTGTTACCAATAACATGATTAATTTTGTTTTTTTAATAAGACTAACGTATGTAAAGATATTATACCTACTATATCAAAAACTTTTCATGAAAGATGTTACGCCTACCTACATAATCATATTTTACGCTAAAAGCATCATAATTATCTGCATATATGTTGTACATTAATATTTGTCTCATCACCCAAGCAATATAGATAAATAAGGTGCCCATTTTGTGTATAAATTAAGATTATTTGTTTCTTTATTAGTATAATTTGTGTAATTATTATTATCTAGAACTCAGATTAAAACAAATAGGTAGATACGGTATGCTCATCCATGGCGTAACAGAGAAGTGGGCTAGATGCATATGCACATACGTAACGTTCGCTGTGTAAACACGCACCAACACCTTTACAATTCTTTTAATTTAATAACCAACAACAGTGAGCCTTAGGTACCTAATATGAATTCCGTTATATTGGCGTATCGCGTGTTACTTAGCCATGATTCGGGAGCCACTAAACGAAACCTGTGATGCAGGTTATAGGATTTGAGATCACGCGCGATAGTCATGTAACGTATCTACCTTTTTGGAATTAATTTCAGACCTAGAACTTTATTGTTTACCAGTAATTAATAATAATAAATAATATTTTTATAAGTATTTAGTTTTCAAAGTATTTAGTTTAGTTCCATTAAGTATCAAAAACTGGTTGAATTTCAATATTCTCGCTATATGTAGCTCGTTGTAAATAGTTGAAAATAAGCTTGGCGGATTCACATCTACGTCAGCGTCACACAGCGTTCCCACAGTCAAAAATGTGTGTGATACTCTCCAGTGGCGGGGCCACCTTCTCAGGATATCAAATGCACCCCGATATTTTTGCCTGCTTTTAAAAAATGATTTTGAACATTTAAGAAATGATTAAATTATGTTTTAGAAATTATTCCGTGAACTAATTCGTGAAAATATAGTAGAGGCACAGAAAATAGAAAAAAATTGTGTCTATTTCTGAATTATTTTTTCTCGAGAAAATTTAAAGTCATCGTGCTTTCTTTATTGTGATATTAAGATCATACTCGTATATAATCAAAAAACATGTTCAAAAATAAGGTTCATAATCATATAAAATTAAATGAAGTAAAATTAGTGGAATTGAAGACACTAAAAACCTTTGTATCACTTTAATAGGTGGTCGTCGTAGTAGTAACGAATTTTATATAGGTTCACAAAGCACGTGGTTTTCCCGATGGTAAGTGGTTTGATGATTGCATGGTGTATGAGCATTACAAGAGGCCTTCACCGTAGCAGCTCTATCCGAATCAGATCAATTTCTTGCCTTTCGTGAATCAGTGAATCGTGAATCAAATACCCAAAGTCCTATAGTAAGTATATCGATCTATGCATAGAATAAAGGTATATGTGATTATGAAACCAAAACCCTTTTATTGTATTTCTGCCTCTAGATAGACCACATGTACCATTATTCGGCTGCTATCTTCGTAATTACATAACTTTTTTAAATTTTTTTTTTACTAGTATTATCTAGAGACAGAAATACAATAAAAGTGATTTGGTTTCATAATCACATACCTTTATTGTATGCATATGTCGATATATGTTTTTTTTTGTATTCTAGTTTTTGTGGTGTACCATTCTCAAATAAAAAACGTTTTACAGTATAGAAAGAGAAAGCTTTATTAAAAATTTATGAGCCGCGATGAGAAGCACAAATTATATTCTGCATACATTTGAGTTTAGCATGAAATGATGAATTTTAACTTTTCTTCCTTAGGCACTCGAAACAAAATGGCGGAGCGGAGGATGCGTTGAACCCCAAGGAGGTACTTTTTGTACTTCAGCCTTGGGAGCGTTTATGTACGAAAGTAAAGAATCCGAAAGATGGAGGCGTTCGAGGGCGGGGGCGTTCGGCGGTAAAAAATGGGCGGCCGGTCGGAATGATGGGAACTATCCTTTCGGCATTCATTAGCCCGATGCGCAGTATACCGTCCGCAGATAAATACGAGTAGACGTCGTACGGGGGGGCGCCTGCGGGCAGCGCGTAGCTCTGCACGAATCCCCTGGTAATTACACCATCCTTTTCCTCGTGCTTGGCCCGGACAATCACGCGGCGCATAGTAGCCGTCACGGAGATATCTTCGAATTCATACTCATGTAGATCGATGACGATCTTGAAGACACCTTCCGCATTGATGCCGGGTCCACCTGCATTAGGAGCAGGCTTCTTCTTTATATCTTCCTCCACAGGACCCGGCCCCCGCCGGATTCTGATGGCGACAATCATTGCGAGGGTTTTGGATACAGTACAACGACACTCGATGAAGGCAAAAAAGACTGCTCGAACAGTTAAAAGAATAAAGCGATCAACAAAGCTTATTTCTAGGGCGCTGGTATTCTCTCACTACTCGACAATCGATATTATGGGGCTGAGGCCGGAGGCGGAAGTTGCCAGTTGCCGGGTTAATATTGGACAGAAGTTGCCAGGTTACTCGTTTACTAATTGGTGATGATAATAGCCCTAATAGATAATAAAAGCCCGACTGCAACAGGACTGAAAAGAAAAAGTCTTCACTTTTTAGTTTAATTGTCGAACGAGTTATTCAATTTAAGGTCACACATGCAAGTAAATGCAAACTACACAAGCGAAGACGCAGAAAATCACTAGTATTATATTTGTTACATTTAAAGATACTAATTAGCCATAAAACTTAAAAACAAAACAAAACTTACAATACTATTTACGGCGGCCAGATTAATTTTCCCAAAATTATTATACCCTATGACATTTTGTGCATTAAGACGAATGTAACGACACTTCATTTGTTAAAATCCATACAGCGTGAAAAAGAAGTAGACAATACATTATATTCGAAAATCATAACCCTTCTTACGCTATTGGGTAATAGGCTATGGTGTTGGCGATGCGTTATTAATTTTAGGAATTTAATTTTTATAAAAATAACTGCAAATTTAATGGTGAGCTTTTCTATTAGAAATACACCATTTCTAACAAGTCAATGAATTAACCAAACAATATTTAATTTACGGTGATGTTGAATTTCATGTAGATTATCTGTGGGAAAACATCTCCGTGAATATATTTACTCAGTGGGGGAAAGTCGTGTATGAAGAACGAACTAAATTACTAAACAGAAGCACTTGGCTTTGAGAGCGCGGGAAGGTTTTGAAGGGGGCGGTCGTGTTTGTATTGTTTGGCTTGTGTTTGATAGTTTTTAATTGTCGTAGTTCGGTTGGATTGGTGTATTGTTGAGGTTTTTCTTTTTAATATTGTGGATAGGTTTATTCTTCTTCTTTCGGGTTGCTTTCCGATGGAGGAGTGGATATGTTTGCAGAGTTGGAGGGAGGGACTGTGGCAGTGCGCTGGTCTGATTGCGCTGCAATGGTTGAGGATTGTTGGATGTAGGCTGGGCGGGCGGGGGAAGCACGACCTCTCTTTTATTGGAGTTTCCCATGCTTCTCCAAATAAAATATTAATAATCAAACGTTATGTTCTAATTTCATTTCATTTCAATATATATCTCAAACTTGACACTGGCAAATGAGCAAAACGTGCGACGTCATATTAAAGAAAGAAAGAAACACTTGGCTTGACAACAGAGGTTAAAGAGTATAATAATAGGTACTTACTGGCGACGCCATCGTCCCGACACGGGACAGAAAAAAAAAAATAGGTACCTATAGAGGATAGGTACAGCTTGACAGCCTGACATTTACAAGTTGCGTTGGCTTTGTTTTCTAGAGTAACATAATTTTATTGGTTTTCCATTTGCTTTAGTTTTTAACCAATTCTATCAATGCCCGTTTGCTCTATGTCCTACTACTAAAATCATTGTTTATTATGACGTAATTCCATCTAATAAGTGGCCTTAGTGTTTTAGTATGTTTATAGTAGACCTTAGTGAAAAATGTTGATAACAAAAAAATGTGTACATTAAAAATCAATCCTGTGGAAATGTGGATACCACAAACTTACAATAAATATACTTAACTTTACAACGAAGTAAGTTCATATTCTAAAATACAACACCCAACATTATTTTTATTGTCTGATTAACTTACAGCATTGAGGCGACGTCAAAGGTAAACAAGGCGACATCAAGAAAGATAAAGAAAGATTTTTTTGAGAATTGGACATTTTTAATCTAATCGGTATTATGGTGCGCATCCCGAGCGAGCTCAAGAAACGTACTTAATAAAATGTCAATAAATTTTTATTATTTTTATCTGTGTTTCATTTGTTCTTACGTACTTATAAAATTTATCAGTTCAGCTCAATTTATCTCAAACAAGAAGCATTATAATCAAACAAACAAAACAAAATAAACCTTGTATTTAAGTAGATACCTATACGAGAAAAATACAGAGGTATACTTTTATTTACTTATTATGAGGTACACCAACAGCATAACAATTTCAAACTGTTTTATACTAAGTACGCATTTAAATATTGTCATTAAGTGTGGAAAGGTATTTAGGAAGGCTGCTACCAAACAGATGCTTTATAATAGTCAATCCCGGAATATAGTAGTGTTGACTGGCATCCCCACTTCGCAACACATTCTCTGAGAATAGAGAGGATACAGAGGTTTGTGAGGTATCTAGTGTACTCTGCGGGAAAAACAAAAAACTACTCTCTCACAACTTTTTAAATGTCATATTTGGAAAGCAGGTGGAATGTAACAGACTTATTCTTTCTTTGTAAGTTGGTCAATAACAACCTGCAATGTTCACAACTATTGCCAAAGTTTTAGTTTAGAGTACCTCGGTTAACTTTTCGTACCTATACAGAACTGTTTTGGGCTCCGAACTCTCCCGTCTCTAGATTGACCAAGCTTTATAACAAATGTAGTAGATCTGAAGGGATAGATTTGTTTTCGATGTCTTTACAGAAATTTATGCAAGTTACTTGCCTGAATTTGGGAAAATAGTATTATATAAAGTGTAAGTATCACTTTTTAGAATTTCTTCTTTTGTTTACCTTTATTATTATTACAATATATTTTAATTATTTCTAGTTTTAATTACAGTCTTTTCATCTTTATTTTTTTTTGTATATGTCTGCAGATAATTTCAAGTAATGCTCATATATAATTGGTTATACCTACATGAATTGTTAGAAAATGGAATTTTAAATTATTGCTAGTATGAAATGTAACCATCGTTAATGATCTTCTCTCTTCACTTCTGAGCTGTGACCTTGCAAATTGCAAATCATAATGAATGGGGAGTGAGATCCAGCATGTGCTCAAGTATGTGCTACATGAAACAGTTTACTTGGGGTAGGTTATAGGGAACAGATAAACTAGCGTTTTCAAGTAATTCACTGCAGTTAATTACTCCATGCACCAAACTTATGTAAAAACTACAATTTCACCAAAACTGGCAGATATTTTTATTATATCTGTTTTATTCATACTAAGTTGGTACCTACACAAGAAACAAAGTATATTACTTAAATTAATAATCAAGTTTGTTTTAGATCTAAATGGTAAATCACTCTTAGGTTATGTGTACATATTATCTTTCATAATAAATCATAGTTAATATGTGTATAAGAAGCCAAGTTCCACGAGCCTCTGCACCATGCAACCCCTGCAGCAGCTATGTTCGGACAGAAGCTGCCTTACAACAAGACTCCATTTGCTTTTAAGAATTTTAATGTACACTTATAATTGCATGAATCTGCTTTTATGTATGACAATATATGATATCCTATTGTAGTCATCCACTCTGGTTATAAGGTGTTTTTTCAGGAGATAACTTGACTTCTCTGTAAGTATACACACCTAATTAAATTTTGTCAGAGTCCAATGAGTTGTGTCTCCTATGTAAATAATGTCGAACCATGACCCTGATTGCGAGCTGTGGGTCCTGGCTTCGATCTTCGAGCCGACATTTAATTGGCAGATACATGTTCGTAAAAGTGTACCACATATGAAGTATTGGATAATGTCCTAATCTGTTGATACTCCTAAGGTAAGGACATATACTAAGAATTAAGTGTAATAGGAACCACCAGAAACACAAATAACTTGCTTCAATAATTATAAAGATGACATGAAATAATGATAGGACCTATGGGATTGAGTCAAAATATTTTTTACTTACTTCAAAGCATACCTCATTCGTCTTTGCCCAGCATAGTGATTAATTGGGTAATTCCTCTGAATTCTAGGAGAGGCCTTTAGTTCAGCAGTGGAGTTCTATAGGCTGTTAATGATAATTATGATACCTTATAAGAGATCAGGAATTTCCCAAACATTTTTCTTGGAGATGTAGGATGACATCTGCACACAGGCTTTGCAAAAATACTTTAATAGTAAGGTACACAAAAGAAAAACTGTCAAACCACGAACTTATATCGACTGTTGCTTTCGGGGAACTTTCGTGTTAAATAAATGTGCAATCCTTAAGAACGCAGGTTTCGTTTCGATTTCCGTAGTAGATGCCCTGCTACGTAAATGAAGAAAAGATAGAGTAGAGTAGGTAAGCCATAACGTGAGTCAAAAGCACAGATCAGAAACATTTATTTCGTACTTAACTGAAATAATTGCTTGGCTTTGCTTATATGCAATTCTGACACAAAAACCGGTAATAATTTTAGTTATAATAGCGTGTGGTGTGGGCGTTTGTCTATAATGCAACTATTATTTATGATGCTGCTCAGGAAAACTATGTTTTCTAGTCCATCTTTTGGCCTACCCCTGAATTTCTATTTACAGAATTTAGGATAAATTATAGAGTATGTACTTACGTAGGCATATTTAATAGTTTTCATGGTATTTCATTCTCAAATAAAAAACATTTTATAGGATAGAAAGAAGAAGCTTTATTAAAAATTGATGATCCGCGATGACAAGCATAAATTATCTGCATAAATATGAGTATTGCATGAAATAATAAATTGCATTATTAACTTTTCCTTAGGCACTCGAAACAAAATGGCGGAGCGGAGGATGCGTTGAGCCCCAAGTACTTTTTTGGCTTCAGCCTTGCGAACGTCTAAGGACGACAGTAAAGACTCCCATTCGATTACGGGGGCGGGGGTTTTCGGCGGTGTAATATGGGCGGCCGGTTAAAATGATGGGAACTATCCTTTCGGCATTCGCTAGCCCGATGCGCAGTATACCGTCCGCAGATAAAATCGAGTAGAGGCGAGACGGAGAGGCGCCTGCGGGCAGCACGTAGCTCTGCTCGAATTCCCTCGTAATTATACCATCCTTTTCCTCGTGCTTGGCTCGGACAGTCACGTCGATCATGGTAGACGTCACTGAGATATCTTCGAATTCATACTCATGTAGATCGATGGCGATCTTGAAGACGCCTTCCGCATTGACGCTGGGCCCATCCGCGTCGGGAGCAGGCTTCTTCTTTACATCTTCCTCCACAGGACCTGGCCCCTGCCGGTTTTTGATGTCGACAAGCATTGCGATGGTTTTGGAGTAACTGAGGTATTTGATCGTTCACGTACAGGACAAGGTAGATACAGCGATTTTCACTCGATAGAAGCAAAGAAGAATGCTCGAAAAGATGAAAGAATTAAGCGCTCAGCAAAGCTCATTCGCCGGACGCAGGTATTCTTTCACTACTCGACGATCAATAATTATATGGGGCGGTGCCGGAGGCGGAAGTTGCCAGTTGCCGGATTAGTATGAGCACACACCTACCGACCCGACAAAAGTAAGAATTGAAATCGAGAGCATTAAGACTGAGCACAGCACACCAACCGAACCCCACCCGACAAAAATAACAATTGAAATCGAGAGCATTAAATACATTGCCCGACCCGACATGTCACGACATTTCTATTTTATTGAATTTGAATATGTTCGAGTTCATGGTTTCGGTCTATATTCAGTGAGGTAGTTGAGAAGCTGGTAAGCTTTCAATTTTTATCCCAATTTTTTAATTAACACTGATATAAATAAATTTTTAGCGATTTTTTAAATAATGTGTTATCTGTGGGCGATACCACGACTGACTGCTTGCTTACTTTAATCTATGGTTATTGAGTGACATTTCATGGATTAATGAAAATTTTATTTATTCACAAAATATATGACAGATTAAACCACTAAAAGTATAAAAAAGGAAACTAATATTATTTTTTATCTAAAATATTATATACGAAATATGTCATCCAAGACTCCTCCATGTGGCATAGTGCCCAGAACGGTGGCAGCGTTGCCTCCTTGTATGGCAATACTTATTTTTTGGGCAAAAAAGCTGCCAGCCCTCCGGTCACCCGACGCAAGTAAACGTAAACTATCTATCTATGCTTATAAATGAAGGAAAATTAGTGGAATTGAAAACACACTAAAAACCGACGTATCATGCTGCGTAAGAAACCGTAATGAGAACACTTAATTACTTTCTAGATTTGTTTTTCATACATTATGCGATCCGATTGCGTTCTCTGATGACATCCCTAATGGTTTTAGGAAATTGAAGTAGACAAAAAAATACATGTTTTCCTATGACTTGTGTATACACTTGGTAGAATCTGTATACGGTTCGCACGGGGCGGTAATGAAATTATTTATTATTATTATTATTAAAACTCGCGACACTCTTTTCAAAAAGCATTAAAAACATTATTACAATCTTTTTAACAGTGTGACTTTAGTATGATGTTGAACAGACACGACACAGCAAATCGTGCGCCAAAACCACCCCACTGCCATCTGCTTTCATTTTAATTTAAAAGTATTACATAGTAAGTAAAGTCTGAGTAATAATAATAATTGTATTACAACAATTAGAATCTCTCTATTATGTTAATAACAAACCTATTTTTAGTAGTTTTTTGTATTTTTTTATATTTTTACTTTTTTCAGTAGTAAAAAAAAAAATAAAGTAAAGAAAAAAAAGAATATTTTTTTGTGGATTAAGTAAGGCAATATAAGGCTTGTTTATTAATGCAAAAAAAATATTGAAAAATGTCAGAACCGTCTTTGTTCTACGACTGTGACGATCTCTTCGTCTTAGCGCAGTAGGAGTCACGCCCTCTTATCAGCACAGATAATGGTTTCAAGAACGCATTATCAGTGAAGCGTCACGGATCACGCACGACACACCCTCGACGTACTCTAACTAGTGATGTGCTGACGTCGATAACACGAAAGAAAATTATTAATGGTCGTAGAACCATGATATTTATTTTATTCAGATATAACTACCTATATGGCAGATTAAAAAACCACTAAAAGTATAATAAAAGAAAAGAAAACTAATATTATTTTATAACTAAAATATTATATACGAAATATGTCATCCAAAACTCCTCCATG
>DWLO01002600.1:0-12262 GCA_018245335.1 Dalla quadristriga | reverse complement strand
ACCCCCTAATCGAAATTTTGAAAAAATATTAAATGTACAGAATAAGTGCCCTTTGAGTTTTATTATAGTATAGACAAACAAAATCACTCTCATTTAGATAAAACAGATAGTCGGTATATGCGCACAAAAAATAAACAAGCTTTGATACAAGATAATGAAGTCGTTGTGAAACTTAATTTCCTAAACGAACGAATTCTTGAAGCAGCCGAAACCTGAAATGAATCCAAATTGCTGGCTCTGATTATGCCTAAGAAACGTTGTAGGCAGCGAAAATAACAAAATGAAGTACTATTTTATATCATAACATTCTTAACCATTATTTCTATTGTTATTTTTTTTAAATTATAAAATGAAAGGTTTCTTTGCAAAAGCTCACAGCACAATTAGACCAAAAGTTAAACTCAACTCGCATCGTTTCAATTGATGATGAGTTGATGTTTACGAAATATTTCCGTGATCAATATGTTACGAATACTTACGATCTGGAGTAGGGGATGGTAAAACGAAGTGCCTCCTCACTTTAACCTTATAAATTCACGGTCAGGAAGTTCTACAATCGCTGGAGGATAAAATGAGCTCTTTATTTTCATGTCATGAAAATCTATGAAAGGAGATTTCGTATTATTAAATTTATTTGCGTTTTATTTACATATCAGTAACCGAGCAACTTCAAGTTTTTTATCCACGCGTGACCTTTAGCAGCAAACAGGAACAATTTGTAAAGCCAGTTTAAACGTAAATATTATCAACATTGTTATCTAAACAGCGGCATAAATAGTGAAATCAGGTTAATTTAGTTTAATAAATCTTTATACAGTAGAGAAATCTTAACAAAGGCCTTCAAATACACAGCAAATTTGTTGAAAACTTAAAAGGTCTTGCAACAGGTAGGTAATATATTGCGTACGTACAAGACGTTGGGGTGTGCTCAGACAGGCTCAGGGACATCAAGAAAACTAGGGGTGAGAGGTCGTTGCCCCCGCCTTAAGCTCTTCACGGTTTATGAAATCATAATATCTGCCTGCCGGGGTCCCTATTGCCAAAACCCGCGGTTCGGCAACAAAGGGTTGATTATTTTCACTCCAAAGACTAACTGCTAAGTAACTTCGCTATTATATGTGCTCGAACCTACTGCCATCATGCCTTTATTTTAAAAAATATACAAATATGCAAGACTTTCATTATAGCGATTAAAACAGAAAATTTAATACTTCTCCAATCGTGATACATAATGGTGGATCTTTATCATAAAATTAATTTACATAGAAGGAGGTAATTAAACTCCAATGGACTAAGCCTACCTGTCTGTGAACAAAGTGCATTGTCCTGGGTCTTCCTTACAGTTTTACGAAGTCTAGACACTCCCGATGACGTCAGTCCAATAGTGAAATCCATTCCGTACTCCCACTTTCCGTTTCGATACAACATTACTTTCGACGCCAATTTTATTTGCAGTGAGTTCAACAAGCGAGTTTTTGTAACTCCTAATGTCAAGGGTCTATTGTGGCAATAAAAATGAAAAACACCAACTCACCACAAATAGTATAGAAGAGGGGCGTAGTTAGTTTCAAACGGCATTCGGGATTGTCGGAGTTACAAGAGTTATGATCGGAAAGGGTGCCAATGCCAAGCTCAATAGCAGTTTCTTTATCATAGTTATAGAAATATACGAGGTTCTTTAGTTGATCTCAAAAAAGAATTTGCTACAAAAATTTGGAATAGTATTGACAAACGTTGAGCCAAATAGCCTACAGATGTAACATAAAAATTAAAAGGAAAACCAAATCACACTTAGTACATAATGCCAATGTAAAACTTTTTTGCTTTATAATGGTACATCGATAGAAAATGTATTTAATCAAGTTATTATTATAGTACAAATACGTAATATTGAGATTTAATTATATTGACCACAACTCAGCTGCTATACAGGTATACTAGTAGTAAGTCATGTTCATGCCACTGGCCTGCCTGTTCTACCGACCTCGCCTTGTTCAACCGATGCAAATATCAGAGATATCGATAAGACCGATCAATGATCATGTATATTTATTCAATTCCACGCTAACCTATAATCGCAGTTGAAACGATTACGACGATAAAACTTAGATTGAAGGAACTGAACAGTCACGTTGAATGTTGCAGCGCGATGGTGGAAAAGTAAATGTACTAACGTATGTTCTCTTCAAACTACAGCAAACAGAATATTATTATAATTGTCTTGGATCTTTTGGCGGTTTATTAGTACCAACATCTACGAGTAATATTAATATTATATTTATATTTAGTATATAAAAAGAAGTCCCAAATTCGTTAGTTACAACATTTACAACATTTAAATCTCAAGAACGGCTGGATCGATTTTCATGATTTTTGATTTCTTTGATTTGTCTCCTAGGTGTCGTAGGCTTGTTTCTTGGGTTTGAAAAATAAAGTTTTAAAAAAAAAAGAGTAATCAAATTGATGACGTTCAGTTTGTTAGGTTGCTGTCTGTTCCGTATGCGTTTCTAAACCAATGATCCGATTTCGATGAAACTTTGGTGAGTTGTTATGCGCGCACAAATGCGAGCGTTTTTGAGTTGGTAAAAAAAAAACCTACCAAGAAAAGGGAAGGACAACGTGTCGGGCCACCTAATTTAATAATAATAACAGTGTACAGTACACACCTACTTCCGCTCTAGGATTCACTGGAATGGACAAAATACATGACAAATACTACCAATAAAAATAAATACGAATACCGTCACATAAATGCCCATCTGGGACTCGAAACCGAACCTGTCTTAACATAGGGCCACTGAGACCTCCAATTAAGTCTGTGTAATAGTGTCTGTAAAGAAAAATTGTTCCACGCAAACATAGCAAAGAAAGCATATTGCTGATTTATGCTTAATTTCTCATATATACCTATATGGTATCCGATTGCTATCGTGGTCGTGCTATCTAACGTTATTGATCCATGCCTAGAGAGAGAATCTATCCAGAGGCTTAACAAAGTTCAACAATAACTCGGCGAATTATGCCGCGAAGCGGGTGGCGGCGTGCCATCACTCGACTGACGATACTTCAGTAACACCAGTTGAGTTTGCACTAGCTAACTTAACTGGTGTTACTGAAGTTTTCTTAATAGTTATCTTTAAATTAGTCAATTGTTTGGTTCAACTTGTCTCCTTTTAATTTACAAGGCTCTTTTCTACTCTATTCGATTGTGACTTGGAATTTCGAGCCATGCAGTACTAAGTTTGTGGTGGTACAACTCGTAATTACCTTGTACTTCGCAAGAAGTAAAATACGGAAAGAATCGCGAGTCGAAAAGTGGTGTCCTTATTTTAAGTCCTAGATATTAATTACTTCACAAAGGCTAAGCCTACTTACCCACTTTCACTGTAAAAAAAAAGCACTGAATGGCTCTGTTGATAACGAACTTGTGCATTGAAAATGAAACAAAATGCAGAAAAAACGGCACAAGAAAGAAGTCCGCGATGTGAAAAGGGGGTTGCGCTCTAACCGCCGGCATCGAGTGAATGGCGGCAGCTGCATTCTATACGAGCCAGGAGCGATGCTCTTCCGCTCTTCCGGCTATAACTACGTTCCCTAATGGGTAGGACTGCTGCACACACTACACTACTTACGAATGTAGCCCCTAGAATAGTACGAGTATCTTTAGTTAAATTGTATAAACATAAATAATTGTGTCAATTCACATAATAGAAATACCAAACGTGACATAATAATAAACCTTAAAACGTTACGATATTAATGAACAAGGGAATTTGTCAACGTGGTCATAAACATATTGTTATCTTGCTGGACCAAGGGCGACTTGATGTAGCGGTAGGATTCTTTTCAAGGCATATTCCCTATGAGTCACAATCTTACACACAACGGGCCTCGCTTTAAAGGCATGAAAGACTCAAAGGTTCCTGTGCTCCATTTCATCGCAAAAATGGGCGCATTCAGGGACGAGATGAGACTTCGGGGAGACTGCCGCACTATTATTGCAACGATGAACGATGCGCGACGGGATGACTGCGCGACGTTCACTTATTCGATACAACTAGATGATAGCTGAGTGGTTAAGACTTTGGCGCTCTAATCGGGGAATGTAAGGTTCGAACTCAGACCTTTTGACTTTTCTGAGTTGTCCGTTTTTCAAGTAGCGCAACCGTATTAGCCAGCGTGATTGACGTGGTCTTAACCCTATGCATTCTAAGAGGAGATCCGTGCTCAATATTGAGCGATACGTTGATGATACATTCGTCTAAAATCTGCCCTGCTAATACACTAATTCCATATACAATAAGAATGATCAATAAAATACAATACGAGTATAGCTGAATATAATAACGCTACAATAGAAGTTCCTATAGTATGTTGGTATATAATAATAGTTCTCTGATAGTAACTAGGAAGTACGGAACACAAACGCTGAATCGGTTAGATGACCCAAATTGCTCATTAACAAAAGAAAATGAACAGCAAAATTCAAACTTATTCTTTACGGTATAGACACCAGGGGCTTAAAGCTATTCATAAATACTATTCGGACAAAAGAATTAGCAAAATTGATTATGACAATATATTTACGTAACATGATATGAAAATAGCTTGGAAAAATACTTAGCAAATTGCTAATGATCTCCACGTCAAAGATGTCACGTCGAAGTTGATGAAACGGTTTCGTAAGCAACAAAAGGCCGGCGCTGGCTCCGCGCCAGCTCGGCCCGCCGATATGGAGAACCGTGGCTGACAAGCATTTGCAAAATACAAACAGTCTCAATTCCATCATTAACGTATTAAATAACTGCAAACATTTTCTAAATCGTTTTCATGAGCATTTTTTATGTGTGTTTTTATACTGGCGCCTTGCCATAATATTTCACGACCACCAGGGGTTGACTGGTAGAGAATGCCTCTAGACATTGTGTCTGCACTTTGTAAAGCATTAAGATCTAGTACAATTAAAATTGAAAACTATTGTAGAGGAACCCAAGCTGCAAATACCGCAATACATAATTTTAGAGCACGGACGTCACGTCGTAGAAGCGAACGCTCAGAAAGAAAATAGGCACAGTGTCATCAGCCTTGCTGTGCCTGGTCCTGTGCTGTGCTCTCTGAATACAACGGCTTCCCGTTGTCTTCTGCAGGTCATCAGTCCGTCCAACTGGTCACAGGGCGATATGTGATTTTTTCCGAGTCGTGTCTCCATTCGATATCGATTCCAGTGTAATTTATAGGATTATATAATTAATTACAAATGATTATGTTATTTATGTTTCAAATATTCTGCACAAAATTCAGAGCAGTCTAGGCAGACAAGTAGAGTCAACCGTACTGTACATATGTTAGAATTTCTCATTTAATCTTACAAAAGGCTTTCCACATAATTGAATCCAATTAAGAACCCCGATGAAATTCGATATAGACACCGAAAAAATAGATTATATTGCATAAACCCGAACGGTCCGTGCCTTTGAAATTGCGATCTACACCGGAGATAGAGCTGTAGGGGGCTATTATAGGCATCGCGCAATTCCAGTTAGTAATAAACGCGACCTTTGCCCTTTATTAATGTCACTGTGTTTAATTACGACGACACGTGGACCCGCCGCTCGACGGAATGCAATCAATCATAGGTAAGCTATATGTAGTGCGAAATGTCAAGCATCCATCGTCATTCCGTTTAGACAATTCATGCAGTAGCCGGACATACGCACGTTCGTACTAAGCATGGCTTGACTTGATAAATATATTACTTATATCTACATAGTTTATTGGTGAACAGATGCAGAGTCCATGTGATCTGTTATTTCCTTTCTATGTCTACCGGTAACAAACGGGAGCCGGCTAAAAGGAGACGTAAACCCATTGAGCCGAGCAAATTGTACCGACACACAGGAACGCCTCCACCGCTTTGAGGCATTTTACTTTTCATAATATCCAATTCTGTCGCTGGTGACTTTGTCCCGTATTTCGGCACAAAGATCGATAGTAAGCTAGTTTAAGACTGTTTACATTTGTAGAGCGGCAATTATATGAGAGCGGATATGGGGGCGAAACAATCAAAATTTGCATAAAGCTTTTTTATTTATCGGAAAGTGCTTTTGAGAGAAAATAAATTAACAATTTCCATTGAGAACACCTAAAAAGCACATTTGAAAAAATTTACGACTAAACCCGACGTGGCTTAATACTCGTTTGAAAAATTGCCTAGGTAGTCAAAAAAAGTTAATGTATTCTTGACATAGATCTTTTCGTTAATATTTACGAGTACGCATTACCTGCTTCGTTTGTTACAGTTACTGCCTGAGTAACTGTAACAAACGAAGCCCTTCCGAATGGCTCGCACATCTCAGGAATCTGTCAAAAGCAGTAATTCCATCAACACAGTGCTATAATATTCCACAATATACAAATCTGGTCTTGTGTACCGAGAGTCTATTTATCTTGCCCCGTAATCAATTAACTGCGCACTGCTCTAATTGAGCTGAAATAACGTTTTAGGTGTTATTGGTACTCCAACATGTATATTTAGTAGTAGATGTCATCTACTGTGTCATGTACTTGAACTTTGAATTTATACACCACGTGGCAAAATAATTTATTTAGGTTTTTCAAAATTATGGTGTCCGTGTCACATAATACTCAGGTAAATGGTTAGGGTTAGCTATATTGAAGTTTTCTGTAAGAAGTATATTAATAATATATTACTATTATACACTGACCACCTGTGGCAACTCTTTTACTCTGGATCAAAGGTATATATTATGGATAAATAACTGTATAGATCCTTGACTGTAATTTGCTAAAACCACCGATATGTAAAAAAGGATGGTAAAGGATGGAATCAAAATTGGTAGGATCGATGCGATGTGTGCTCAAAGCGACAAAGTTAGCTTCATCGACGTTCGCCGATGAATTTGAATTTCAAATGGCGCGTGTTGTCACATCAGGGCCCCCTAGCGGTGGGCAACGTCGGCATTATCCCAGCTCGCATCTATATCCATATAAATTAGCATGACATGACGTCATGTCCTGATTCTTCGCTATTTCAATGTGTTTCAAATGTTGAGTACAATTGAAATAAGAAAAATTATACTTAGCTCAGAAACGTGTTCAGGTCAAGTTTTGTGTAACACGAGTGTAAAAATCTTTCGGTCGTTGCCGGCCGGCTCTTATAAACGCTGGTTCGAATAACGGTGGCTACATAATCTGCTCGTATTAATGCTGGGTCTAAAAATGGTACAAGAGCCCTCACAAACGATAAGGAGGATCGGGGCGTAGTCCAAGCACGCTACTCCAATGGGGATTAGCGGAATGATTAGTAGCCATATGGTGTTCAAAATGCTACGGCCTTCCGATGGCCTTCAACGAAGCTGTAGCGATTTATACGAGTATTGTCTTAGGTCCGTCAAACCTCTCGACCGACCGACTTTGCTGAACATCACACGTCAACTCCAACAACACTATTTTCAACAGAGACTAAAATATGCCTGGATCTTGGCAGTCATGGGGCCAAGAATATGCATATGCAATGCACTCAAACACAAGTACCTAGATGTCAGAGCGTCAGAGTTGGCCGGGGCCCAGCGGCCAGGCCCCACGGCCGGGATATAGGTCAGGCGCGCCATCCCCGAGCGCAACGGGACGCGGCTGTCGTGCTGCGACTGCTAATATCCACTCAAGCTGCTCGCACATGTATCTTTCATTAGTTCTATAAAACCCTATGCAGTACACCTATCTGAGACGCCTGCCGTTGAAGCCAACAGAAGCGACGCGTTCGATGCAGTAAAATTTGAATCTACCCAGCCAAAAATATTGTGAGAAAAATGCGGCACGTATGTGTGATTACGACAGATGTGCGATCACCTTAAGATGTGCCTCAGGTAACCTAGTACACTTACTCTTTGCAACTGACGTCATCGCGATCGCTGCGGATCTTTTCGCGAGTAAATCTTAGTTTCTCAACGCAACAGCAATTTTCCCACCCGTGTTTATAACGATAATAACACTTCCCGAGAATTGCGTAATGCGGTATTCAGCTTTATCCCGTTCGCGCTCAAGTCATCATGGAAGTGGGCCAATATTCAGATGGCGAGTGGTGTTTACAACCCATTGGCCGTCCACTGCGCGGACCCGTACTCTGACCTAAGGAGGCCAGGGGTACACCACGCTGCTCCAGTGCGGATTGGTGGTGCAGTAGTTTGCAACGAAGGCCCGGAAGTTACAATACAATACAAATATTCTTTATTGTGTACCAAAAATGAGAATACAGTAACAGTAGAATTTACACAAAGGCGGTCTTATCACTAGGCAGCGATAAACAATAATAAAACAAAAACTAGGTTATGAGGCAGCCCGCAAGTTCTGACAAGGGTGTAATGTAAAGGCAACAAGCGAGACAGACAGCTTAAAGTGCCTCTCTATCTATTGCAGATATTCTGTCGTATCTTTATGTTTTAGAATCCCCGTTGCAATGAAATCAATAAGGGAGTACCGCCAGTAGATGCACTACGCAAAAAAAACATTTGTAATCGCACGCAGCTGCTCGTAACATCTGCCAGGTGCGGCGCCGCGTGCCCCCGGAGCCCCTGCCTGTGATCAACGATAACAAAGCGCGCGTGAACGGTTGGCTTTCCATTCTAAATAATAATATTAATCAAATAAATGAGAGAAATTTTGTGACTTAAGATTTTTTTTTGTGTTTGGTCGTTGGGCATACATTTTTTTTACTGATCCATATGCTTAACTAACTAACTAACTAACTAACTAATCCGTATTATCTGTGTTTTATATTTATTGCCATCCTCAATTGAAATTTGCTACATTTTATGAGATTTTGAATAATGGATGTTGAAAAGTTAAGATTTCAGTGAGGTCGGAAATCACATAATTATAATATAGATGGGATAGTCGGATTGAAGAACGCAAAAAGCGCTACAATAGAGTCCGCTATTTTGTGTGCCTGTCATGGTTTACTTGCAAAATACAAACCAACAAAAATGAAAGCAAAATCCTGTTGAAGCAAAATTGCACCAATAGTGTTAACCTATATGACCAGCCCACCTAGAGATTTTCAGACAATCTAATTGGGACGATGTGACCCGATGTGTGCCATTCCAATTGAACTTTATACGCAATATAGTTCGGATAGCAAACTGGATATCAAATACCAACTATTTGACTTCCGCCTGATATTTGCGTAGGCGTCAAAATAAAATCGGATATTGTGCAAAAAAATGGGTTTTAAATATTTCTAAAAACGGTTACAAGACTACAATCAAAGTCAAACAAAGTCAAAATTCTAAATTTCAGGGACTTATGTTATAAGCAGTATCGACTAGGCTTTACCCGCGGCTCCGCTCGCATACAATGCCCAAATCTATCCTACGGGAACCGTGCATTTTTCCGGATAAATAAGTATCCTATATCACCCACCCGCCTACCTATAAAACATCTCTATGCAAAAATTCACGCCGATCAGATGCTCCGTTACAGAGTGAAAGAAGGATAAACCGACACGACACACCATATTTCTGTTTGATCAAAAAAGAGCAACCATATTTGTCTTGAGTAGCAACGCATTCTCATACTCTATTCTTCAAATTACTACTTATGACTAGTCTGACCCCTAGTCTCTGCATGTCCGTTCGCTATTACGATTACTTGAAAGGTATAAGTGAAAGGTGCGCTCGATGCTCTCTTTAGCGCGATCGCTCCACAAAACGTAGACTTAACGCGGGCAAATGCACCGAACAGTACCGGTCTCATTACGCCGCAAGGATCGTGAAAAGTGCACGCGAGCGAGCACACACTGCTCGTTAAATGGGACACTGCGATTGTTTTCCTCCGACGGGCGCCCACACCGCAGCCAGCGATAATGTGTCTCCTGCGGTGACGCGCCGCGGTCCGCCTCATCTCCTCGAGCTCCAAATAACCAGCTTAGCATAAGTGGGTTGGAGGTATTGAATTAATGATATTATACGCGTTGACGTTCTATTTTTAAAGAATAACAATTAATTTTATAAATCTTATCGATATAGCAGAGCGGGACATATTGTACAACAGTACTTTTTATTTTGACAACTCTTTACGAATACATGTTTGCAGTCGGGATTTTAGTTATTTCAATGAAACCTCCTTAGGTTTTCCTCAAACCCAAATATATGTAAACGTTCGAGAGTGCTCGACATATCGACAAGGCCCGCCGCTTATCAAACCAATGAAAGGATAACAGGTATGGTTTGAATACTTATCGTATGGTAATCGCATCACGCACGGTGAGACGGGCGGAAGCGGCGTGCAGGCGGAGGTGACGTCACGCGCCCCACCTGCGATCTCCTAGCGGATATTAATCATCCCGTATCGATGGCCAAAGGCCGCGGCCAACGCGGAGCGTTTATCTCTGGGATGCCCACCGATCATCAGAGCAAATTTAGCGATCTTAAAATACAAGCTTAGCTACTTCAAATGCGGTCGGCATCTTGATGGGTGACGAGTGTGACCAACCGACCGCTAACGCCTTCATAGATGGGAACTGACCCCAGCATCCACTTCCCCGTATTGTACCTATAAGTAATATTTCAAAAGGTTTCAAAAACGCGATGATAGTAAATACTCTAAAAATAATGATTTAAAAGAGTCCCAAATCAAAGTCAAACAAGCATTTTATGACACTGAAACGAGAATATTTAAACAACCTACTTTACTAACAAATTACTTTCGGAAACGAACATAACATTAATCGCTTTCAATTTCACCAAGCCTTAAACCAGCATGACACGTCCTGCTAATTGAAAACTAGCCGAGCGAATTCACGAACTCTAGATTTGGTAAAGGCAATGCGAGAATATAATATGATGACACGTACAAACGGATTTTCTAGACTATTGTACAATCCAGTCAAAGTTGATAGGACCTCATTAATATTCAGTAGCATAACACGAATACTAGAAGACATAATTACTCAAACAAATGTAAACACGATCTATTGAACACTCGCAGCGCAGTGGAAGAAATAATTTGTGTGAACTAAAACAGTGTTTATTTACCTAATAACATGTCCATTAATTATTCAGCATTGTATTAATGTCATGACCAATGTCATTCGCAGACTGAAGAGAATCGGGATTGCAATAGGACTTTGATAAACTAAAGCCTCCCGCGATTATGCTAAGTCCAAAAACGACGACAGGACCGGCCCTAATGGAGTGGTTCCGTTGTGTCAGGCGATTGTAGACAAACATGAAAAAGGATTTTACAATCTTCATCAGGGCCCTCAACGCAAGTCTGAGCACAAAACGAGCAAAATGGGAGAAAACATTGATAGGAGGGCGGATCCAAGATGTTGCTTACTTTATAGCCACCGTTCTACAACTCAGCAACAAGAGAATGATCGAAAAATTTCTTCTTTAATAAATAAACGCAAAAATAAATATCGAATCGCTATTTTTGAACAAAGAGGTAATTTGTTCAAAACAGGGATCATTTTCATATTATAACACGAAAAGGTACGTACATATTATTATTATGTTATCAAATTTGGAATCTACGTGGCCTTATATGTATTGTATCAGTGTGAAGGCTAAGGACGGCCCTTGCTGCGCAGGCGATGACTCACTCGCCGGCGTTTTACGTGTAATACAAGGTGAAGAACGCAATTATTATATGTGTCGGTGCGCGTGCCGTCAGAAACCATTTTACAAAATTACTTCTATAGTTAAGTAATACGCAGTTGTCAGATTTAGCAAATACAAACGTGGATATTATTATACTATTATGTTGCTCTACCCACCATTCCAGAAAACATGACGTATTGTCTTTGGGTCGGTTTAAGCGCAATGTATTCAATTATATTACTCATTTTTTAGTAATAAAGATATTGATTGTATTCCACAATAGTCATAAATATAGTTTCAATTAGTCTTAAAAATAGCGGCTTAACAATTTTTAAAAGGTTAAACATTAAAACCGCCATAATAAATTACAAGTAAGATTTACCTCTCGATTGTTAACCGGTTAAACACAATAACGCAGGAGCATAATAATAACAAAGATGCAACAATTAAAATATTCAAACTGATAATAATGTAAATGATACACGGTGATTTGATCTTCATATTTGTGAAATCGCACTCTTAATGATATACAAACCTTATAATAAATAGGCACGAATTGAGTTACGCATACTCATAGGCTTTTGTTAACGTCATCTATGATTTCAAATTGCAATTACATGGAAATTTTCCTTCTTTGTTGACAC
>DWLO01002599.1:0-12264 GCA_018245335.1 Dalla quadristriga | reverse complement strand
ACATAGTCATAGGCCAAATTGTTACTATTTATTACTAACAAAAAATATGGATTGTACGATCTGAAATAAAAAAAAAAAATATAAGCAATAAGATAATGATTTCTTTTTACCATTAAGTTTCGTTTTTATACCTTTTATCATGGAAGAATTATTTGCCTATGCATTTATGCATGCCCTTTTGCTTTTTTATTACACTTAGGGAAAAATATGTTATATGTTCACATGTATGCTCTGAACTGCACAGTGTGAAATATTTCAATTGCTATCAAAATAGCATGTACATGGAATGATTTTATTCAAAATCAGTTCCTCGCGCGTTCATATTCTGAAGACCGAGATAGACCTCGTGTGTGTTACTATGCCCTTTAACTGCCATATTGACCTCCTATATCCTTATAAAATCGAGAGCAAGAAACCACGAGAAAGAAGACTGCGAAACTAATTAATTAATTAAAAGTAGTGATAGTGAATTAGAAGTAAATTTTAATTAAAATAGGAGCTTCAGTTGTTGTTTAGTCGGGCACGTCGCTTACAAACCGACAGATAAATACACTTAATGCATTATTTGTACGGTGCTTTAACCATTAGTTTTACTCTAATGAATTTGCTACCGTACTACGTAAAACGTACCCTGCGTTAGAATAATGGTATTACTAATTATACAACGTACTGGGTGGTCTAAATTTTTAAGCGTGCTAATGCTATCCAGCCTTTAAAAGTGCACTGCTGGATACAGGCCTCTCTTTACTGGGGCCATTTTGACCGGTCCTGTGCCCTTTGCATCGAGCGGTTTATCTCTGTCTTCATTCTTTTTCTTCTTCAAGTTGTTGGTTCAACTGGTCGGGGCACAACCTGTGCTCCTTTTACCAAGTCATGGTCTCCATTCAACGACCTTTACTACTTTAGCTCACAAACTTTTCGAGCAATGTCGGTATCCTTTATTCACCTACTACGTTCTCGTTGCAAATTCGATCGCTTAGGAAAATACTGAGCATTGCTCTCTTTATGGCACACTAGGTGACTTTAAGCTTTTGGAGGAGGCCGACCGTATCACGTCTCGGATCCGTATATCATACCTGGCAACACATGCTGGACTACTTCAAAAGTCAAATTACAGACACAATGGTATTAAGATTAAAACGGGTTAGGCGAATTATGTCTGTAGGTGCAACACAGCTAACATGTAAACAACAGTCACGTAGTTTGTCGAAGTTTTGTCGGCTGTGTATGGATAATTTATAACAGAGCAAACGGAACCGGAAATTGTTGTATGCACATGAAACATTTGTATATCCAATAAAATGAAGTCAGTAAAGATTTTATATTATGATCCTACTCATTGCAATCTGTATTTTCATGAAATGTAAGTTTCCGCGATGCTAGGTACCGCCATAAAAACCAAATTACCGAAGTGGTGGTCAGAAAATAACAAGCCTTTACGTGTTTAAACTAAAAATACGCTTAAAAGAGCTGTTTGCTAACTGACGTATGGGACTAATAACGTTAAGTATACCTAGGAGGTGCCCCGGGCAACTTCACAGAGTGAGCAGCAAACTTGTGCAAAATTCTGTGTTATAAATAGATATGAAGCTCTGCACGGTTTATATGATTAGGGTCAGGGCGAATTTGCTGGAATACACGATTAACGTAGGTTGTAATGAACATACGAGATGGTATTCATTATTTCCAATTGCGGTGGTTTCGGTCAATTTGCGTTTTCTGAAAAGCGAGGATATTAAGTATCTAGTATGATCTATAATCCTATAAGTAATATTAGAAATGTTAAGGGATTTGACGATGTTTGTGACTCGGCAGCACGGATTTCGATAAGATACTCGTACCTCCGTATTTTTGTCAAAATCCGTGTTTTTAATCCGGTAATTCGTTCTTGTGTTTATAATATAGTTTTACTTTAGACAATAGCAAAATGGGTTGTGTAAAATTTGTTATGTTACAGAACTCGTGAGCGTACCGTACCTATTAGACACGCTTTAGGCAGGATTTCACGCACTTTCTAGTATTCATTATTCTCTCAATTGAAATTTCAAAGTTAACCGTGACGAATTCGCCGGCAAATGTTAGATTTTTATTACAGAGTATCACTCTGATATTATATAATTTTTTGTAGATTAAAACCTCACAGACAGGTACGGGCCACCTGATTGCAAGTGGTCACTGTCGACTATGGAACACACACGAGCAACACTAAAGGACCTTATTATAGTAAGAATGCTATTTTCTTGTAACTCCTCACCACAAGGTAGTCTAGAGAAAATCGCTGTTTAGCGATAAGACCGCCTTTTGTTCTGTGTTATACTACGTCTGTATTTCTTTTCTTTTTGGTGTACAATAAAGAGTTAATCTATATCCAGGAGTCGCTAGTCGTGAAGCAGAGCTGATTTTGCGCCGTTTTTGAAGAACCTTTGTTACCTTTTTACGACCAAACAACGGATAAAGTAATTAGTTATTATTATTTAATTATTTAGTTCATCCGAAAAAATAAATTTGGGACATAATTTACAAATTGGTTTAAAACTTTGTCTATCCCGGAATTTGACTATTCAATAGTCAAATTTGGAGTGGTACCTTTTTTGAGGATCAAATTTCATACGAATGCGTTGAGTAGTCTTTGCATGGTGTAGTAACAAATCTATCCTCATAAACTTTCGCATATATATTATCCATAGGATATTGTACCTAGTGGTCAACAAATTCTCGAAGAGCTATTGTTTAGGGTCTGTGTCGCTTGTGAAGTTTTCTGTGTGTCCGCCACCCAAATTCCTTGTGAGAGCTATTATTTATTTATTTTATAAGTAACTAACCTGGAACATGTTCATCGTTGAAAGTCACCCTTACAGAGTGGGGGCGGAGAACTCCCGGAGTGAACGCTGCTATGTATCTGTGGCCTCCCAGTGGTCGCACGGAGCTAGCCACGAGGGCCCCGTTGCCCCCCGACACCTCCAGCTCCAGCTGACCAGGACCGGCCTTGCTGCCGTCCACTGTTACCAAAAAACCTGATTTAGTACTATTGTTACTATGGTCTTTAATAGTTACTGCAGCTTATAAACTTGTATAATCATAAAAGGATCACCAAGGCGTGGCTCTGATAACTTCAGTGACTGTCTTTTGATGAGGTTATAAATATGCGTGCCAGATAGAGTAGTGAGTTTCCAAATGTCGAGGGGGTTATTTTAAACGACTAGGCTGGCTAACAAGCTAGCTACTAAGGCTGTCTTAACAAAATATTGAAATAGAAGTTGGTCTGCTTTTTCCAGTTAGGTTTTTGTTTGGGGTATACTTAACTTTGTTCAAGGAAAGAATAGATCTCAAAGAATCACGCTGCTACCGAATACAACGCGTGGCTAAATTTCGTACAAACGAATTCACGGTTCTAGTTTTCAATAAAATGTATGTTTTTATATTATGTCAGAGCGGAACACGGAAAGACATATCTTTCCTGCCAGCTTTGAAAGGATGGCCGAGATGCCTTGTCTGAAGCTATAAAGTCTAGACCACTTACGCTACTCTCTCAATGTTTTATTCAGGTCGTTTTAAAGGATTTTAAACAACGATCTCAATTCATGCATTGTTATGATTTATATATAAAAGGTGAAAAGCACTATTAAACATATAAGATGAGAAAAAATATTTGTTACAGAGAAACAGCAAAACATTAACAAATTCCTTATTTTATACCACAACATATTTTATGTCAACAACAATATATGCCATAAAAATTATATCTACTTAGATCGAGTTAACAAAAGATGCTGCACCCCAAAAAGGCGTCCACTTAGCATATATTACGGCGATTACCCGAGGCGCTGATTTTCAGCGAAACCTGAGACTGTTAGGCAAGCTATAGAAACAGAAACATAATATTTTCAACATCTATCGTCCTTAGTAAAATGATATAGAAATATCAAATCAAGGCTTAAAATTCGGCGAATCAAGACGGCTTGCTTGTGAGACGAGACTAGATAGCCTCTCTATACATAAGTACTCGTTGTTCGTCGTTCTGATGATTTTTTGAGAATGCTACAGTCCAGTGTTTAACTGTTGTACTTAAAATATGTGCATACATTTGATTCGCCGACGGCTGACGTGAGTGCCTTTTATGTATTCATATTTTTTTGCACGGGTGCAATTTTTCGTATCTATTCGCTATTATTGTGCGATGTAAGTAATGTATAATATAACATCTATGTTTAATGTAAATAGTATCTATGGTAGCTGCATAAGTTTAGTAGAAACATAATTATTCTGTTACATAAAATTGCATGTGCAATCGATTAAATTACAAGCACACCACGATAGCACAACCTACAAAACGTAGTGACAAGCAGTCGAAAAACCTGTATTTCATGCAATAAGGATTCATTGATTTTTTGTCGTCTTTAAATAGTAGATTCTGATTCAAGATCATTTTAATATTCTGAAATTTTCATTCTTACCAATGAATTCCACCGGCTGCCCCAGGAATCCTTTGTACGTCGGCTTTATTAGTATTCCTTTGGCACCTTTATTATTATCCCTTTGAATTGGTCTGTAACAAAAAGCATTCATAAAGTAGAGTCTCAGTAGAGTGTCCGTTTTATTGAAAACTAGGGAATTCCCGCGACTTCGTCCGAGTGAAATTTCGAAATACAGAAAACATTAAACGTGTGAAAAGTTGTTATAAATAGCGCCTTTGGAGGACATAGTAAAGGCTATAACTAAAATACCATTTGAGATATGAGACATGAGATAAAACAAGCCTTTACGATAAGTAAACAGATCCTCTTCAATCTCTTAAGATTTCATGATAACCCACCCACCCGCTCAGCGGTTTCAGGGCCTATTCGTGACAAAAAAACAGACACAGACCGACATACAGACAAACATTCTAAAAACTGTTGATTATGTGTAGTTGTCATATAAATAGTGTATTCCATAAAGATATTGACCTTTATTTTAATATTACAGACAGACACTACACTAGTAAGATAAGTTAAAATGGGATAAGTTTGTTTTGATTCACATAATGCAAATTGTTGTTTAAAAAAAGTATCTAAGTGGAGCCCTCTAGTGTAAAGCCTCTTCGGATGTAGGGGTTTTGGGCTTTTCGTCGGCCGGAAGGAATTTTATATAAAAAATTATAAATCATTATAAATAATTATAAATAATTATAAATTCTTTATTCCAAGCCATGTAGCCAATAGTATGTTAGTAACAATAAATCTTAAATCAACGGGTTAGTAGCACACAAACCCAACTTAAATCTATTTACCTAAGCTGGGGACAAGGGTGGGGTCACCGTCCCCGGGGGGCACTGGCCACCACTACTCTGTTCGCGTGCAGGTTTATCCAGTGCCCCAAGAATGGAGAGTCCCGCCTGTCCACCATTGTGCCTAGAATGCTGTTGGAGATGTCGCGCAGGCGGCCCATCAGGGACGCACATCGTTTCCTGATGATGGCGTGATAACCATTAGTGTGGGCCTCGGCAAACATCCCGGATGCGCTACAGAAGCGCGGCAGCCCCATCAGCATTCTAAACCCAATATTATATTGCACTCGCAGAGCACTGTACGCTCTCTGCGTATAGTTGACCCACAGGCTGCTCGTGTAAGAGATATAACATATAAGATCACCCGACACCTATTTATGTAATTCTATGAAACGAAAGAAAGAAAGTAAAACTGATATCACTCAATCGTCAAATGAAACGTGTGCCTGATTGTGTGTCTCTGACATTTTATTTTCGTAGCTCGATAATTATGATCGCCTAATCCGAAAATTCGTGGCACCATAATAACTTGTGAAAAGGTAGGTATTTTTTCTCACCTGAAACGGGCGTGAGCTGCGTCCGTCTCAGTGCGGGCCCCCCCGGTTGGGTCGCGGGGGGGCCTATTGGATAAAAAAGACTGCTGTTGGTGTTTCTCCTCTACGCTACTGTACGACGAGTCGCGCACCACGTAGGAGCTCTCCCGTACCTCTCGCTTGCTGATCTCTTGCTAAAACAAAAGAAAGTTCGATGAAAGATCATAGGTACCAAATGTGATGTTCAGTGTAACATCATGATAACAGTAACATGAACAAGACCATGTTCTTGTTTGAAATCAGTTACACCCGGACCAACATAGGCGAGTATCAAGTACCAAAGGATCTAGGAGAATGCAAACGCTGTCGGAGCATTCACACATCACAATGCTGAGCTGGAGCTAAAAGCCCTTTTGTCGCCACGGCCAACAATAGCTCGCTATATTCCTGTTACTTGATAAATAATATATACTTAAGAGCTATTCATTATTTTACATTACCATTAATTTTATTTCTTCAATTACTTAAGTATGTGTTCAGTCTGTGTCTGTATCACATTGATACTGGCTGATACATTTTTTGTTTCCTTTCAAATCGCAGCTCAACATAACATCGTGTACGGTGCACATCAAAGTATTCTTTCTTTTACGTTATTCGAAATCTAAAAAGTTAAGCACTGACGGGTGCGTTTGTGAATTGGTTGCCTTTGTGCTTCAGTGGGCTCGTTAAAAAATCTGATCTGGTTGTAGTCGTGTTAGTCACCAACCCCTCAACTAATCCACAGTGGAACAACGTGGACGAGTAAGCACATACATATTTTACGCAAACGCAAAATCTCGTTTATGGTAGATTGAGACTTGACATGGCATGACGGTTTCCACTTCAGATTGCTAATTATGCTATGTCGGTGACCTTTATGCGTCTACGGATTTCATTGTTTCAGATACGGTTTAAATCTCATGCCGCATTAATGATTGTCTCTTCTAATCTTATCCCTTTCTCGTTTTCCGTAAGGGAAGTGCTTTAAACAAACAAAATATAAGACAAAAGCCGCGCTAGTTCTCGCACAATTCAGTAAAACGCCCGGACGTACTGAAAATAACATGCCTTCTGTTCAAAGTAAAAGAAAAAAAAATGTGTGAAGTACTAATATTTAATGTGGACGTAGCCGTAAAGGTCGTGTTCCAATGCGATATTACAGATTTTAAAGATAGCAAACAGAAAGATGAGACTTGGGATGGTATATAAATCTATTGTAGGAAAGTATGTATTTGTTTGATTGTATGTTGGTATACCGCCTATAACCTAGGTAATAATTTTTTTTATACTTTGTCTTATACTTTGGAGAGAAAGAGCTCCCAAGGCTTTCTGGGTTGGTGACATTTTTTAAAAGCGATTGTTTATCTACCAGCTTCAAAGACGGGACATAGGAAGGATCTGGAAGCTAAAAAATACATTATTACCAGATTTAATCTATTAAAAAATACTTTGTTATTCTTGATAAGCTTTCTTTATTGCCAGATGGGTTGATGAACATGTCGCCTTTTTCAATTAATTGGTCAACTTACGGTCAACCTCATGGCAGGAACCAATCCAGTGGACTCGCAATAAGGCGCTGGCCCTGAAGAAGAGCTCGAAAACCAGGAAGCTCATTCGAAAACCAACGTAGTGCCAACTACCAACCGTGTGGGTACGTCAAACCCGTTTAGAGTTATAATTACAAAAATACGTACTACATATTTAATTGTTATTGCTATGATGCAGTTCTTTGAGCAAAATGGGCTAACACTCAGCCTGTGCTGTTGGCACTGTTGGCGCTGATTTTCAGTGCTACTCTGGGTCGCGCAGTTAGAAGAAGTTCAATCAATCATCATGCAATAATGTTATGATTAGAGTTCAGTTGTCTTACATCCAATTTGTATGAACTTAAAGAGTAATAAAATAGGTTTACAAAATAAGCTTCACTAGCAGTGGAAAGGAGGATTTAAGCAGGGTGAAGCGTCAGACCCCGCGTTCCGTAACAGCAAAAGTTGCGGGTAGATTTTATGTTATGAAATTTTACATTTTTACAAGAGAAGCCGGAAAGACAAGTGCAAATAAACTTTTAAAGGTCGCGAGTTTTTGTTTTTTATTACACGTTTAACTTTCTGGGTAAGGTCAAAAATTTTTTGTTTCTGTTTTATTATTCATTTTGGAAATAATTTCACAAGTTCATTTTTTTACTTTATAATTTGTTAGGTTAAGATAAACTTAAGATTAGTAAACTTCTTTTTGGAAATTGGTTAGAGTTATAAAATTCTAGAGTTAATAATTTGTTAAATAGGTACAGTTTATTCAACTTCCGTAGAACGCCACATAAAGCTGCTTTTGGATGTGTCCTTCGCATCATAAACTCAAACTTCAAAATAACCGAATAGTTAGTTATTTAGGTTCCATACACAAACATGCACTGTCAAACGTCATATCATAATTTAAAATAAATAGGTAGATACAATACGTGAATACATCGTATTACAGAAAAATAGGCTAAAATACACGTAAATATGCACATACACAATTAAAAAATCATGCACATTTAATGCTTTAACGCTTTATACTTTAACATTAACTCCTACTCATCCTACAGTCCTTATCTCCTTCTGATCAATCTTTATTGATTATTAATCCGGAATTATAATCAGATGAATAGGGATTGATTAATCTCTATCATCTGATTATAATTCCGTACATCTGTTGAGTTATAATTATTATATTTATAAGTACTTATAAGTATTTATGTTATAAGTAGATATCTATGGTACCTATATAAGATCTGTTATCATATACAGCATTATATAATATTTATGTATAATACAGCATATAGAGTACACCGCACATTCGCCATCTAAATCTATTTACTTTCATCCATATTCTAAGGTTGTCTGGAAGAAATCGCTTCTTAGCGATAAGACCGCCTTTTAATCTAAACGTCAGCTGCACATATAAACTAATTGACACCTGTACACACTCGCACACGGGATGAAGTTTTATTATTAAGCACCAAGTTTACTCACACTGCTAGTATCTAGGTTGTGTTGGTTGTGGTCTACGGTCGAGTTTCTATGACAAGTTGTGCGATTGGTCGCTGAACAGTTTCAACTATATTCGTTGTTCATTGTGATATATTGCATAAATTTTGCAATAATTGCATCGATTATAATTAATTACTTCACATATTGATTTGATATCTATCTATCTCCACCTGTGGTCAATGCGTATTCCGTTAATTGGCTCCAAGCCTTCTCAGTTCATAAGAGTTTCATGAGATTAGTTAAGTAAACAATCCATTTGTTTATCTAGAAATTACTAAAACCAGAGTTTGCATTAGTTAACAGCAGTAGGGTTTGCTTACAAGAGCGGTTAGGTGTGTAACTCACGTTCCTTAGTCAAGATTTCGATTTCGATTTCGATTTTATTTATATCTTAGGTATTTATTTATAAAACTTTATTACACCCATAAAACAACAAGTGTTCACCCACTGGTCCAAATTCAATGATAATCATTATTGAAAATTTGAGGAAAACAATTATATGAAATAGCCTGTTTAATTTTTTTTTTTTGATTGGTAATAAACCTTAAGTTCGTCAATAGCTACGAAACAAAAAATAAAAAGGAAATCGGTTGTCTAACAGAGGAGAAAAAGGTACTGAACTGTTTTGTCTTTGCATATTTATGTCGGTATAAATAATGGTACAAAAAGTGGACTAAATACTTAAAGTATTCTCCACCAGAACCTTTGAGCTAAGCAGTAAGCTGACGAAGGAGATTTTAAATATTTAAAAGTTGCTATTATTAAGTTGTATTTTGGAGTTGCCAGGAGTTTAGATCTTAGAATTGACTTACCCGACTGGTGTAGGTGTCCGACTCGCGGTCGTCAGCTAGTCGGTCTAGTTGCCGGTTGAACGAGTCACGCGAGTAGTCGGTAAACTTGTTCAATTGCGTGTTGCGCAGCGTTTCGCGCTCCAACGTGCTCGATCCGTGCCGGTCCGGCGCGGGCTCCAAGCTAGGGCAGGAGTTTAAAAAGTTAACGCCGGACATTATGGAATGAATGAGTTTTTTTTATCCTTTTTAAGAATTGTCACAGATATCTATAGCAGCAGTGGTTTGTGTTATTATTATGGCATCATTTTTTTTTGGTAGGAAATACAAATACATTTGAATAAGAAAGGTCTAAGTATTGATGATCTGGAGCGCGCATACAGTCATTTAAAATTTTACATTGTCCACGGTAGTACCTCCTAATTATTTATTTGCATTGAATACGTGTCATATAAGTACAGTTGTTAAAAAAGGTTATTATGAGGTCAAAATCATTTAAAATCATACCTAAAGCTTGAAAACTGTAGCAATTATGTATTAAACCATTTTCAATGCCTCGTACTAAAAATGTTAATGGGTAATAGTTTTAGTGCATCAGGTATTTTATTACTTAGTAGTAGGTTTTTTAATCAAATTTATTGTTTAGCTTGGCTGCAATACCAGCTTTAGTGACCCACGGCGGTCCTCACAAATTAACAGGCCTGTAACGTTCTCCACCACGCTACTCCAGTGTAGATTGGTGGACGGATCAGGGGCCGACCAAGTTGTAAGTGCGAAAAACTATAGGTCGCCCCAAGGCCTGCGAAGCCTTAACGACTGTTATCTATAAATTACACAGCCGGGACTGACTTAAGTTTTGCCAGCTAATGGTCACCCATCCAATTACCGACCGCAGTTGTCGCGACTTCATCTGTTCGATAACTCGCCGTACGACTATAAGCGCTTCTGCTGCTTGATTAGCGTACCTAAACAGTTACAAAAGCTGACGTAACAAGAGGCATTGGAAGAAACTGTAACTGACAGACCCCCCAGAGGTCAGAAACACCGACAAGTTTTACATCGCCATGCGTTACTTGTGGCAAAACGGTCTTAACATTCGACGTCGCACTTCCATGAAACTTTGACGGGCTTTAATGGAAATTCAATATTCCGCCCGGATTCTTTGATGTAATACCCATTCATATCTATGATTTATTACCCACTGATGGACTTTCTTCACAAAAGCCTTCATCGTGTGTATTCAAATTGCTGTGAATATTCCGTTCGTATTTGAAATAATTATCTGGATAATATTTAACAATAGAAATGAGCACAAAGGGGTGAAAGAAGAGTTGAGCTCAAATCAATGCTCTCTATGTATGAAATATTTTTAAACCAAGGATTTCCGGTGTGTCTATGTCATTTGTGCCTTATATTATAATAAAAAGAAAAAAACGGCGTGAAAAAGATATTGTGCCTTATATTGTTTGATTGTTTGCCTTGCAAAAGGCACCAACCTCACCTGCTAGCGTTCAGCATCTGTCTTGTTTTCTCCACCGAGTCCCATGAATCCTTTCTCCCTCGATACGGCTTCCCCCCAGGATCGCCGGTATCACCGCCTCCTGCAATTGAAAATAAAATAATACAGCGGAAATTGCGATCGAGAAGAAAATAGTTTTTCATGTTATTTTCAGCTGACATTTCTGTACCACTGCAGAACAAAGCTCCTACCTACTGAAGGTGAAATTATAAATAAATTCTCACTGCATTCGAGAAAGTAAATGAAAAATAAACAGCGATTTGCGATAGTTAAAAATAAAACCGCATTATGACCTCCATAATATCGGGTTTAACGATATATCAGAGGCTCAGTCCGCGCTTTGCTGCCGTGCATCGTAATCGTTTCTCGACAACGCAATTTAAAGAACCCTCTTATCTCTAAATTGAAATAAAAACCAAGCGCGTAACTGTGAGGAAATTATATTTTTGCCCACGATGAATATCATAATTGTGAATGTCATATATTATTAAGTAGCTAGCTTGTCTAAAATTGAGAAACGTGTTCAACCAGCTGTTCAATCGATCAGATCTATCAATCGTATAAGGATGTATTATTCTATACATCGCCTACTCACCCGGGCTGTCATATCTGCGAACGCGGTCGGTTTCTAGCGATGATAAAGGACTGCTCTGATCCAGATTGTCTTGGGAGCCGCTGAACGAGCTGTACACCTTGTAGTTTGTGCGCTTCTCCACCATCCGCTTTGTCGTTGTCACCGGACTATATCTTTCCGTAGGGCTGCCGACTCTGAATATTGAATTTAATTGTTTGTTTAGTATTATTATTTTTGTTACTACTAGTGTTCACCACTGGTTGAAATTCGACCGTAATCACTATTGAAAATTTAAGAAATATAAAAAAATAACATGATAAGTATGGTTTTTTTATTGATAACTTTAAAGCTCCTCAATAGCTATCAAACAAAAAAAAGATTAGGCCAATCTGTTGACAATCGGTTGTGAAAAAGGTACTGAACTGTTTTGTCATTGCCTATTTATATATAGATACTCCTCGGTTGACAATCGGTTGTGAAAAAGGTACTGAATTGAGGGCCATAGCGCCGGTG
>DWLO01002598.1:0-12264 GCA_018245335.1 Dalla quadristriga | reverse complement strand
CTTGCAGTATATTAATTAATATTTTAGTTAGAATAAAGCTAGATGCAAGCTGACTGAAAACGTCAAACTTTTTGTGTGCAATGTTGTTATGTGTAATTCTTGGTTTCACTGTGATCTAATCTTAGTTGTTACTTTGTTATTTTGTTAATCCGCCAGTAAATAATTGAATCCATTAATGTAACATCATTAGGTATACCAATGATCCTCCTAATTGATGAAAGAGAAATATCTCTAGGAACTATGTGCGTTGTGCTGTTGTAACAAGCAGTATGTCATCATTATCCGTAAGTTGAAACGAAACATAAATATTGCGTGTCATAAATTTTAATGTTTGACCGCAGGGAGCTGCCGAATGACGCTTGAAAATGTCGTTCTACATCATGTGGCGTGAATAACAGTTTACAATAAAGAATCTGGGTTAGAAGCTACTCTGGCTAAACAGTGATTTATTATAATATTTATCATATTTTTCAACTATAATCATTCCCATAATCACAAAAAACAAATAAGCTGGAATTAGCTTAGTTATATGTATATATTATAAAAGTGATATGTCACTCACTCACTCATTCATTCTTATTAAACACGAAATCTTGAAAACTACTTGACCTATGAAGCTGAACTTTGGCAGAGTGGTAGGTACTTTAAGTGTAGGAGACGTCAGCTTAAAACTGAAATTGCTAGATTCAACCCATAAAGGGGTGAAATTGGGATCAAAAAGTTGTATGAAACTCCTATATTTGGAAGGCTTAAGTCACGGACGTTGGTATTTTGACTTTTGTGTAACATGAAAGGACGTCATAATCCAACAACAAATCCAGAAAAACACCCCTAAAGTGACAAAATAGGTGTAATAAATTTACATGGGAAATCTGTCATTTTTAAGATTAAAAATGATTTTTAATTTTTTAGGTACGTTTTCCCCTAAGGTACAAGAATAGGTTGAGGATTTTTTTTAAATAGGTCGGCAAAAATCCTGGCATCTAAAATCTCGCTCTTAAATAAATGTTAGTCAGAGTTTCCTTTTTTCCACTTCTTTTCCTTTTAATGTCCTTTCATATCATTTTAATTGACTTATAATAGAACTTTTCATGTGAAGCGTTTACTAACAAACATATAGAATGGCACTGTCAATTGCGTAAATTGCGTTATGATTAATTATGCATGAAGCGAATTTCCGGTGTTTGCATATGGACTCCATGACCATGGAGCCGGAAAGTACTTACCAGCTCTCAAATACAGTAAAAAACTACAGTAAACTCGAGAGCCTCCTTTCGGAAGCCGGTTAAAAATAGTTGGAATAAATCTGAGCGGCTAATGCGTTGCGCACTCGCACCGCGCGTCAAGTCACACTTCGCCGACAACTGTTGTCTGCGTGTCTCGACAGCTGTGCTCCACTTGCGCACACGACCACACGACCACATGATAGTACCCGGGGTAGCCGGGACCGCGCCCGGCGAAACCGGACACCGAATGACAGCGACGGCGAAGAAAGGGCTGGACAATAGACACACACACCGACTAATCGTACTACAGCATTCGATTGGCCTGTACTTAAATGTCTATTTCTAACTTGTCGATTCTTTATTTAGTATCACTACTATTTTGTCAATTAACCTTTAACATAAATCTACAAGCATTATCTACAACGATCGGTCTTAGTATGTGAATAAATTATTACTCAGTGATTCACTCTCGGTAACTGGCATGTTTATTTTCGTAGAATACGTGGAGTGAGTGTTTATGTTTTTTCTCGGGAAGAGAAATCTCAGCTCGACCATAATTTTTTTGGTTAGATAGTTTTGCGAAATGATAATGGTTAGCACTTATCTTACGAGGAGAACTGTGTAATGTCGACAATCTCGTTATATACTGTTATGATTTATTACTACACGGATTTTAATACCTAGAAAAAATCAGTTATTCCTTTTTTTTTTAAAACACCTATTATTATTTACGATGCTTTATCCGTGGCTACACCTACATAAAATTCCCTTATCTGTCCCAAAGGCACCGTGCATTTCTCCAGGATAAAAACTGCCAGCCACTCTCCGGTCCGTAAACAATGCAAAAATGCACGTCGATCCGTCGCTTTGCAGCAGCGGGAAAGAAGGACACGCCAACAACAACAACAAAAAACACACTTTCACATTTATAGTATTAGTAAGGATACCTTATCAGACTTAACGTTAATTTTAGCTTCTTTGTTACTGACAAAACAGAATATTTTTTGATGGTAATCAAAAGACATTTAAGTAAACAAACGGCTTCCTGTATTCGATAAGACGATACGCACGTCGCGTCGTAAGCGCAAGGAGCTTTCATCGCAAAGCTCAAGATCTATTCGATCCGCGTATGCGCGAGCGCAGTCGCAGACAGAGCGCAGCGCATGCGCATAGGCGCTAGTTCGTTATTAATCACCCGCGATCATAATCTCCGGCGTCGGCGCCGCCCTCTGTTTGTATAAACGCGTGGTGCAAGTTTAATCTAACTGACATATAGAATCTCAAGTAATTCCTTATTTGTCTCGATATAAATTCCAATATGTTGCAACTTCATTAGCAATGCTTATTTATGAGTCAATCACTACGACGCGGAATAAGGATGCTTGCGTTTTAAAAATTATTTATTTATTAAATTATAGGTTCGCAATGATATATAATCGATTCGAAATCGATTGTTGTTTCGATCGACCGTCGTAGAGTATACTTACACTGATGATGCCCTATTTTGGGAAACACGTATTGGTGGTGGTATGTATGTTGGTGTATATGATCACTGTTTCATGTACATGTTTTCCTATGTGGGAGAGACGGAGGTGCTATTATGCATGAAAGTATACGCCATCATACGTTTTGCTCTCGGATTGTTGCAAAGTAGATTAATCGTAGCTTTATCGCGTAATCTCTTACCACCCGAAGGTTGACTGGCAGAGAATGCTTCCAGCATTATGTCCGCCTTGGTTTTAATAATAATAAATAAATAAAAAGCAGCTAAACAAAATCAGTAACGAGTCGCTTGCTCGTAAGAAAATATAGTACTGAACTTCACTTGCGCCACGCGTGTTGCGGGCACGTGCGCGTATTTTCTTAACAAGTCGAATTATTCGCCTCGCTTGCCGACTCTCACATACGATACAGAGTAAACTATATGACGCGTTAAAAAGTTTCCAATGTTATTGTTTATAATAGGAAGTATAAGTGGGCTAGCGTCGACGAAAGAAGCTTTTAGTACGCCGCTTGTATCAACGTATTAGCTGAGTAATGCAAAGTGCGCTTGGAAGTGTATACGCGGCGGTTGTTATGAGAAAACGGTATGAAAGTAATCTCGCGGCAACTTGGTATATAATTAGGTTTAGTTTGTGGCTGGTAAAATATTTGTTGCTACTTCTATGGGCTATGGAATTGGAAGAAATTTCACTTGGGTTCATTGTTTTCGTGTTCTTCTGTGTTTAACCGCTCTAGGGTGTACCAGGGAGGTGAGTGGCGAAACTGAGTACCGGATGGTTAAAGTCGCTATGAGCGTCACTCGGAGTGAGCGAATTTACAGTATACAAGTGTATAATTAGCTGAATTGTTGTAGGTACCTACAGGTTAGTTGTTAGTTAGTTATTCCTGTTAGTATTAAGTGTTAATAAGAATATAAGGTGCTTAGTATTCGCCAGTCATACGACTGAATGTTAAAAGACTGTTAGTGTAAGTTAATCTTGTTTGTAATAGTAGTAACCGTCTAGTTAGTAATCGTTAGTATTTGTCTATTCGAAGCTGCTCACAAATGCGTTTCTATCCCTGAGGAGTGAGGTGGTCACCTCTTGTAATTCTTGTACTAGTGTAACCGGTTGTAAAAACCATTATTTCATGGCAGAAATGGGTGTGGCGGTGGTACCCTCCCCGGCGAACCGTATACTGGTTCTACCACCTGGCAACTATAGCATAAAACACAGCTATAAACAACTAAAATCTCTTGTCCCCTAAAAGCGCCCGAATTAAAAGATTTGTGTTGGACGCTAGAAACACGTGGGCAATCGAATTAGCTCGTAATGCAATTGCACTGACGAAGTACACAGTGCGGCGTGCTCGAGGGAGGCCCTTTGATACAAATTGCCGGGCGCATGTCAACTAATGTAATTAGACCCCTTCCATGTATTCCTATCCGCCGTGCGAACACGTTTATCTAAATGGATTATTTAATAACATTAATTAAATTGAAATCTTACATCATGTTGCATACCTAAGTGTAAAGCCGATTAATGTCATTTCAAATGCTGTTGATGAATCGATCCCTGTGCTAATTTGTAATAGTGACTGTTGCTCACCCCCTGTGGTCTCCATCAGTCGGAATCACTATGTAGGGCTAGACCGCTCGGGTGGTGTGAAGACAGAAAAACCCTGATAAGACACCAGCCCCAAACTAGGGGCACTGATACCCAAAAATACTGGGCCAAGGACCGGCTCGTCTTTACGAGCCGCCATGATAGACCTCGGCCAGTAAAGGCACCAAACCGACCCCCCACGGGCCCCAACAGGTGTGTGAGAAGATGAAATGATTATGCGCCTTTTCTCGGTCCGATCCCTGTGCTGAACTAACGTATCTCTGATCATAACGAACCTCTGTCCATTATTCTGTAATTTTGATGTGAATCAATTACCGAGTCATTTTAATTGTAGTTCCCTCATTTTGTATTACAAAGTTTTGATTTGCCATACTATATTTGCATAACCTCTTGTTTCCTAATACTGGTTTAATAACTTCGTATCAACGAGACGATGATGAAGTGTTCATGTCCATAAGCAAGTTAATGTATCGCTAATCCTGAGATCAGCTTTCATAGAGTGGTATGGGGCAGTGAAACTAAAGAAAGTTCGGTCTGGTCTAAGTGTGATCGATAGGAGTTTGCAAGCGACAGCGCACGTGCGCCGCCAACGATCGCCTATCGAGGTTTCATAGGTAGGATACATACGGGATAGAAATTGAAAAGGTACTGCTGCGTTTGACTAAATGTAACTTCATCGACGTTACTTAGTAAATGAAAATAAATATAATTGATGTTAAAGACTGACTACAACATTGTAAACCTGTTCTTGCGTTTCCTTTATAAATTCCTTCCTTTATAAATCTATTTTGTTTAACTCCTCACGACCGGGTTGTCAGGAAGAAATTGCTGTTTAGCGATAAGGCCGCTTTTTGTACCTCCTAAGCTTTTTACTGTTTGTATTTATTTTCCATTTTGTGTACAATTAATCTATCTATCTGAACTTCTTAGTCACTTTTGAACGACGAAATAAATAGGTATAACAGGGGTTTGATAGTCCATATTTAAATCAGCTATTGAAATGATAGAATAACTAGATATTTTTTATGTTATGTAAATTCAATCTGCGAGGCAACTGTGTTATGGTAGCCGAATTTTAACATTCTAGTTCGGAAGTCTGTCTTCGAACCCGTGGATGTGTATCGTGATTATGACTACTGGACTGACAATGGGCTATCCCTAGTTACAAATATAGCCTTATTAGTTAATAGACGCTCGATTCGTTCATGCGACAGGCTGCTTGCTCAAATCTAGTGCCGTGTGTTTGTCTTTAAAACGACAAGCACGCACGTTCCTAATCTCAATGGGAAACCTTTTTATTAAATTGCTAGAGGAGGGGTTTTACAGCTGGCCCGCTTGTATGGGCTCGCTTAATGATTTATACTGCTGCCTATTTACTTACTTTAATTTCCCTAATTGCATTGAATTGTGCCAGCTTTATTCTACAGTGCATTATTTTATAATGGAAACTTTTAAAATAACTTCTCCACCGAATTATTACAAATTCGTGAGGCACTACCTAGCTATCAAATGAAATAAAGTTTAAGTTTAACGAATTTTTTTTTTTAATTTTGGCTCAATATTTACTTTATGCTTCTATATTTTATCCCAATATCCCAACATTCCCAACGACTATGAACCAATTTTTTCACCTATCACGCGAAAGCAAAAATCTCAAACAGAAATCGGAGGGAAATGATGGTGTTCTAAGATACAGACAGACAAACAGATTTTTATTTTGTATACAGACATCGTGTAAACAAGACACTTGTGTTTTTCCCTATAAAACTGCTTGACGAACGACGAACGAGCAGACATTGAGTAAACCGATTCGCATATACTCGTAGGTCTGTATTCTGTTGACGAAGTATTCGCAAGAGCCGCTCTCTTGCGACGGATATTGCAAATTGCGCGCACGTCCCACGTAGTTTAGCCGCCGCCCGTGAGTGGAAAACTATGTAGTAAGCTTCGTAAGGGGTACTTACTCGCGCAGTCTCACGTACTGGCGTAAAACTAAAATTGCGACCGTGTTCCATTAGACTGCTCGGGGCCTTCACTACATTATTTTGGATATCTTTGCGCTTACGTTGATGTTTTTCAGTGAATAAGGCAGCATATGGATACGCAACGGATATGCTGTGGTATTTGGTAGCCACTGCCATATGTGGACATCACAGACATCAACCGACCTCTAAAAGGATTTTAGAATAGTACTGTGAGTATAAGCATAGAATACATAGTAATGGCGTATGTTAGTTCTAGTAATAGCCAGGTCTATAATACATCGAAGTATAATATATCGTATTCGAAGTTGGTCACAAATGCGTTACTACTCCTGAGGACGTGCCGATATGGTTATCATTTGTAGAAGTGTGCCGGCAATTAAACGTAAAGACTTAGACTTAGAACTAGAACTTAGACTTAGACTTAGAACTAGAACTTAGACTTAGACTTAGAACTAGAGCTAACTTAGAACTTCGGCGTGTCGGTGTAGGTACGCGTACCGCGCTGGGCGAGCGGTATATCTTCATATCGACCATACGGAAATTATTCTAGGAACGGAAAATATGCTAAATCTATACATTAAATTGATAAGTACACGTTTATATCAACTAAATATGTTCCTTCAACGTGTTTTGTTCGATTCGCCCAAAAAAGTTCACTGGTAGGTAAACCTCATTGAATAGCTGTCTCAAGTCTTAGAAACACATCCTGGACTCTCTCATAGTATAAAACTACAACTATTTACCTACATGGCTATTAACGAAGATTGACGTCTTTCATACAAATCTGAGAAAAAAATTTAAAACTGCCAAAAATCCGTAAGCCATGGTCGGCCATTAGCGCAAGGAACACTAGATCACAATAAAGCATTGTTAGAAGCCGTACGCTAAAGCATTCTTTGGCGAACGAAACCCTTCGCTTCGCTCATCCCTCGGGAGCGGCCCCGCCCGCCCCATCACAAGCATCGTTGACTTTGCACGCCATACCCCTTGGTTTGCACATAGCCATAAGCTGTACACATACCATACACCGAGCTAGAACAACTGTTCGCAAATTACCTCGAGTCTGTAAGTACCGTATGTCTGCAGTGGCGTGCACAGGATAAAAATACAGGCTAGGCACTGTATAATACGACATGTAAAATACTGGCAATAATAATAATCTTACCTTAAATTCTTCGACACGCGTTGACCGTCTTGATTCACCTCAAATATCCAGTGTGTGATTGATTTATGACAAGTAAAGGTGTATTTGTAGGTCAATTCTATGGGGTAGGCAGTGCTTATTTGCATGTATGGAATGCACGCCCCTGACTTTAGCACAGGTTATCCTTTTAAGTATCAGCTATAAAATTAAATGTAGACATTTATTGATCACTATAATATATTGCTTAAAATATTGTAAAACAACAGCAACAACTTTTTTATTATTATAATGTTTACTTATACTAACTTATAATTAAATTCCGTGTATTCGATATTTCAATGCCAAAACACATTGAAAGCAACCTACCCTAAGCCTAGGTCAGGCATACGCGAAAAACGCTGTACCGTATTCATTCGTATTTGGTTAGCGGCATTCGGTAGACCGTGTCCGTTTCAAATGAAAATACCATTCGCTCACTCACGCGGATTCCGTTCGTTCCGTTCTTGTATGCACGACGGGGCATGCTAATCTTCTTATGCGGGCGGACAAGAATGATTTTAATAATGATAATATTTTATATTATATTATTCTTGTGCGTCAATTGTAACTGATCTAACAGATCAATCTGCAGGCATTCAGGACAGAATTGGGGCGGCGTGGTACAACAAGTTTCAAGTCTCGAAAGGACAAACACTCGCTGTTGTCCATTATTCGCCAATCGTAACTGATCGTACAGATCAAGCTGCAGATATTCAGGTCAGAAGTGAGGCTGCGTGGTATAATAAGTTTCATGTCTTGAGAGTACCAATTATTCCAAGAGTAGCCTGCAGACTGGGATTTGAACCCCGGCTCTCCTGAGTAGGAGGCTGAAGTCTTAACCACGCGTCTACCACAGTAACTATCTTATTATTATTATTTTATTCTTTATTGTAAAACCTTAAAACTAGAACTGCTATGGGCGGACTTATTGCCTGATGGCATTCTCTACCAGTCAAATCTAGTGATGGCGAGATGATGTGGTAGGTGCTAATTACAAAAAAAATTTTTTAGCCTTTTTAAGCCTTTTTAGGCAAAGGTCTCCCATGGACGTCTTAATAATATTACAAATAATAACTAAAAATAAAAGCATTTATATTTGTACATACATACATAAAAGTATACTTATAAACATATCCATACATACATACTATCCATATATACTATAAAATAAATAAATAATAATAAACGCTTACGCTTACACAAATAAACGCTTAAACACTCACACCCCCGCACTAGGATTCCCTGTGTTGCGGGTGGCGGACACACACAGAAAACACAACACAATTTAACGCCCAAGACCCGATTACAAACACCTATGAATGAAATTGGAGTGTACTATAACCAAAATCAGAACAAAACAACACTCTACTTCCTGCCCGATGGCACTGTCGCGTACAGACATGCTCGCAAGTATTGGCCCGACAAGCCACTCACTCAAGTGGAGAGTGGACGCGGGGATGCGTTCAGTACTTGCTTAGAATTAAGCTGCGGAACACTCCGTGATGCTTTATGAAGATGGTGTTTTAGACGTACTACACGTATTGACAAAGTGTCCTAGATAAGCGTTAAGACCTTTAGAACTCGAGCAGAAAACAAACACAGAATTCAGTGCAACAAACCATAGGACACTGGTACATGACAAAAATACGAGGACTGACTTTGTGACATACTGACAAATTGTAGTTGGTAAAGTTAGTCGAGGTAACGGTAGCACGGTGAAGTGGTTGTGACACGTAGTAAGTAAGCACTTAATTCTTAAATACGCGTATTTTTCCGTTTATTTACACTCCATTTTCTAAATTTATACCATTTTTGCGTCACATATTCTTTATTAACTTCATGGAATAATAGAGGTTCTTTATTACTTAATATCACTTAGTTTCAGTAATAATAATAATTCACAAGAATAATTTAGATCATTAGATACGAGTATATGGGAGAAATTTAAATGATACAATAAAACATTTTTTGATGATGACTTCTCACCTATAAATAGGTGCATTATCCTTGTACCATACTAGAAACATGAGCTGGTCGTTGGAGGTTTCAGGAGTGGAATCGCAAAGCAGATTTGTACTTCCTCCTTCTAAGGCCTCTTGAGTTGACACGGGTCCTAAAATAAAATAAAGATTGATCATATAAACTGTTTTTCATATTCAAAGAGCGTGGCCTAAGCACTTCCTTCGTTGTTTATCTTTTGAAGGTCTCATGGTCGCGTGGCTAGTGTCAATCGTAACTGATTGACAAGTTAACCGCGCCAATCTAGGCTGGCAAGTGGACGGGTGATCGCTAGTGGCAACATTTTTGAGCGCTGCCGTGCTTCGGAGGGCACGTTAAGCCGTCGGTCCCGGTTGTTACCATCTGATAACAGTCGTTAAGCCATGTCGAAAGCCTGCGGGCGGCCTGAAAACTTCCGACTTTCGGGTTGGCCACTAATCGTTCTGCCAATCCGTATTGGAGCAGCGTGGTGGAGTATGCTCCGGGCCTTCTCAGTTGTGAGGAGAGACCCGTGCCCTGCAATCGGCCATTATGGGTTATAGCCAACCTGGGGGTCAAGTTTAAAAGAAATTATGTCAGTAACTCACCGTCAGCTCCAGGTATGAAGCCGCATGCGGGGGAACAGATGAGCAGTACTAGGTATATCGGCGCCGGGGAGACGCGCATCCTATGGTCCATCCATGCTCCCCTCTCATTGGCTAACCAGACCACTCGCACGGCACACTACTCATGATCGCTCATGGTGATCGGTAAGGCTGGTGAGCTTCTAGGATCTTCTAGAAACGACGGAAACTCTCGGGTCGCGGCCTGAGGCTGGTCCTGAAATTAAAAATGAATATTATGAGTGGAATGCGATATAAGATCGGGTCCCTTTTGCCGCAAGCGTATAAATTCATATGCATGAAAACCGTATTTGTAGAATTGTGTATGTACGCCCACAATTCCACAAATACGGTTTCCATCGCTCGCTCATTCTTACATTTTCAATGATTATATGATTATATGTTATTTTCAATGATTGTATGCTTTTATAATTTTTAGCAAGATATTTAAGACATACTTTAATTTTAACATAACTAATGTTTGTCAGACAAAAATGGCGAGAAAAATTACGAACTGCTTTCACCATTTCGCTGTGTCAAAAACAAGGTGTATGAAAATTAAAATATAAATCACATTTTTCAAAAGTCAAAAGTCTCACTATATTTTTAAAGTTATTGAAAATATTAGAATGTGCAAGCGAGAGAGATGCGATACGGTGACATTCTTCTTAAGAGCTTTGCAACGCAACCCCCATCGATTCGCTTTGATTACGCGTCATGGAGTAAGGCCTTTGCAGTTGTGAAACGATTAATGGTGTGACTGACTTCGAAAATGACTTGTCTAGAAATAAGTACAAAAAGTTATGTTAACTCATACGAGTTAACATAACTTACACTTTGGTAACAAACAAATCCAGCAGCCAGAGTTTTAACAAGGTAAGTTATATAATGACTTTCCTCAGTTCCAGCTGCTTCACGAAACGAAACTGCTTCTTATAATATATGTACAAGCCAGTCGTTCTACCACTACTAGAACTAGGTCGTCCATTCGTCGTCATAGTCGTCCATTCGTCGCCATAGTCGCTCGCTCGTCGTCATAGTCGTTTTAGTAGTAAGTAGTCTTGTTCTACCACCAGTGGAAATAGGTCTTCCACTCGTTAACTTAGTCGTTAGACAATAATTTTCGTATACCTAGTTTTTGATGGAGAAATAGAGCGAAAACAATTATTTGCATTATTTCTTACAAAAATTAGGTATGGAAATTGAAAAATGTCTTATTTGTTTGTAACTTTATTATATATTAACTTTTATATATAATATATATGCAATGATATCGAAGCATTTTTTTAAAAAGTTTACTTAGAATTTTGCAAATATTGAAAATGTTTGAAGAGAAACACGTTTGTACCCTTATTGAGTTTTTGTTTTTATGTTCATCACTTTAACTATAACGTAATGCTCTGACTGGCGACCGATGATATAGTGACGTTCCCCCTTAACTTTCGTGTACAGAACTTTAAAAACAGATCGTATGTAAATGATGCGTAAAACGGACGCGTGCGCGTAAGTAGGCCTCACATGGCCATCTCATGAATAATTTATGGGTATAATAATTGAATATACCCAAAAACAATTAAACGGGAAGAAGTCCTTGCTGATAACCACACATGATTAACTGCGAACGATATATAATACATTTAGTTAATAAAGTCACGAATTTCAGCCATTGTTTGTGAAGCACCGATTCATACCCCTGGTTCCGCTTGGCTCCATCGAATAGCTATTTTTTATTTATTTTTATTTTTAAGATAGCAAACGAGCATACAGCTCCACCCATCCGCTGCCACCCATATCATCTGGCACAAACCTCGAACAGGATCGTTAAAGGAACTGGGGATGTTAGTGCTGTTTGTAGGAGATATTAATACAATGTTAGTTTGTCAGTATTCGTTAGTATAATGACCATGGAACTAGCACTGCCCTCATCCGCTCCACTTCACCAAAGGTTGTTTGGAAGATAAAGCTGTCCTAGCATTAAGCCCGCCTCTTGTATATATTTATACAATACAGTGTTTCTTCATTTAATTTCATGGAAGAAAGGACTGTTAATCGGTGTTAGTGATAGTCCTGTTAATAGCGGTTAGTAGTAGTCCGGTTTGAAGCTGGTCACAGATGCGTTGTTATCCCTGAGGACTGAGATGGTCGCCTCATGTATAAGTGTAG
>DWLO01002597.1:0-12266 GCA_018245335.1 Dalla quadristriga | reverse complement strand
TCTCCATAAAAGGCATGTGAAGTCTGCCGATCCGCACTTGGCCACTGCGCCTCAATGACCTCATAATTTACCCGAACAAGCTATGCCACTGTAATATTTATCTAAAATTAAATATTTATTTGGTAGGGAACAGGACAAAACGTGAAGCTGACGGTAGTGTATAGGCCACAAGAGTACAACAAGTTCGAAGCGCGCATCAATGAACTAAAACAACATCACACACTGTTGAGGACGTCTCAGAAGCGATCACTTTATGTAAGGTTCGTAATAAATTTCAGAAACAATCCTCTTTACTATACAATTACTAGTACTAGAATTCATTAGCGGCCTGTTGGTCGAACGGAATACCAGACTTATATCGGGAATAACTGCGTAGTGAAGTTTTTTTATACGGTATGCAGCTTACTTGATGTTATGTGGTCACCGCAACCTTGGACAACCATCATCTACCATACCAACGTCGTCATATTGTGCTATGCGTGGCTGATATTATAGTCAATGCGTGCTACACCTTTTATGGTTTCATACTAAAGAGGTTATACCAGAACCCTTATTCTGCTTATGCCCGCATGACTTACTTGAAGGGCAATGACTTTCGTGGTCGTCTAAGTGGTATGGTTTCTCATAGTTAAACAGTTCACAGTAATTAAATCTGTCACTGATTATTTGCCACCGTGTTACATTACCAGGTTGTGTTGTATAATTTCAGAGCATTATTTGACTATGATCCTGTGAAAGACGACGGTCTGCCTTCCAGAGGACTGCCCTTCCGATACGGAGACATATTGCACGTGACTAATGCGTCGGACGACGAGTGGTGGCAAGCCAGGTATTAATAATTCAATGGAAATATTTCACATAAACTTGTTTAAGCCCAAAAATGATGAATATCATTTATTCTACCAATTCACAGTTACACTTAGCTGCAGCCCATTAGTTGCCTACCACATGGCACAGATACTCCTTACTGAGGAGGCCTGAAGCGTGCTCCACCACCCGGCTCTATTGCGGATTAGTGGAGGGGCTAGTGACAGATGGTTTATGGGCCGAACGAAGGCTTCTGATAAATCTTATCGACTGTTCTAAGAAAAACAACCTAAACGGCGGCTTAACATGTCCTCCGAAGCTGGAAGCGATCATGAAATTTTACCACTAGCTGCTTTTTCACCAATCCCAACTGCCGACAGAGGCCGGCGCGGCTTAACTAAGTCAATCAGTTACGACTGACATTTGCCGCACGACTATGATTGCTTCAGTTACACTTAGAATATGATATAACAGTAATATGCGTGATAAAAAAAAACCTATTTATGACTGGCTTATAAAGAATGGGACTGATTACAACAGTGATTTTGTTTCTGAGCAGGCGGCTAGACACCACAGACCCCGACGCGATAGGAATTATCCCTTCGAAGCGGCGGTGGGAGCGCAAGCAACGCGCGAGAGATCGGCAAGTTAAATTCCAAGGTCAAGGCACGCCTGTCAGTACGGTATGTTTTTTTTATTTTCGTCTTACAATACAATACAAATACAAAATTCCTTTATTGCATACCAGCAAATAAATATACAGAAACATTTGATTTAACTTTACTGAACCACAATAATACAAGTACAGGGTACGAATGCCGAGCTTAATGCTTTTTTTTTTAATGCTGGGCTAACTAGACATTCCGGAGAGTTATGAGTTAGAGTCATCTTATTATGCTTATAATATTATTTCAAATTCAAATGTCGTCCCTGGCGGGAAATGGAAGGCGGGGTCCACAGCTCCTCAGCTCGGTTATTGCCAGGTTACTGGTGACACGCTAAGCTTTCGTCATGTGTCGCCTTTTTACGATTGTTCCTGGATGAGCGGGAGTGATGGATTTCATACACATACCCCCCTTACCTGGCCTAGCGGTAGTGAACCTGTCTGACAGCTGAGCTGAGTTCGATTTCAAACCGGGGTAGACATTTATGTTTTTTTTTTTTTTTTTATGGTTCTAAGATAGCAAACGAGCATGCAGCTCCACCCATCCGATGCCGCCCATGATTATGTAACGCATAAGTGTTAGTTCTCGGGTTTAGGTTGTTATTTTTGGTGTCTAGTGGCTACCCGTTACACAGAAAATCCTAGTAGGGGTGAATGAGTGTATACTCGTTTATTATATTGAAGTGAAATTTCTTTACACAAAAGTTTTATTTCCTGCACGTGTACACACTGATACACGCGCCTTTTTTGTAATGTTTTATATTCAGATAAGCATTCCAATCACATTTCAGAGCCAGTCAACGTTGGAGAGGAAAAAGAAGTCCCTGTCGTTCAGCAGAAAGTTCCCGTTCATGAAGAGCCGGGAAGACGGCAAGTCCGAAGACGGTTCGGACCAGGAGCGTGAGTATTATTGACCAATGTCACTAAACAAACCCACCGGCACATGTTTCTAAGTAGCCTGCTCTTTTCAATGGCGTATTTGTAATATACTTGCCTGTAAGACTTGTTGGACTAGTGTAGTGCTTTAGTCCAGGTCAAAAAATGTGGAAAAACAATTTTTGTGGCAATTATTTGTGAATGTCTTGTGAAGTGCTCATCAAATGCATAACTGGCACTACTCAAATGGAAATTGGCTTTCTTTTGTTTTGTTGAAGATGCTGTCATGTTAGGGCTGTAGTCTTTTAAAAAATAATGAAATCTCGTTAAGTAAATGTAAAATATGAGTAAGCCATAAAAATTTACAAGTTAGCAAAGTAGACTGCAGCCTAAACTATACGTATTAGGGTCTATTCACATTGATGTAGGTCGAAGCGCATCGAAGCGACCCGCTTAGGTGCGCTTCGGTTTTGCAAAATGTGACTCGACCCTTAGAATATGAAAGGTAATTTATTTATCACGTCGTCATAAACAATTAGATATCGGAATTTTCAAACATTGGTGAGAGTATTGAACAAAAAATAAGCAAAAAAAAAAAAATATGCTTGCAAAACCAAATCATCACTTACAACGTGATAAAATAACTGGCTTAAATAAATCGATAATATGAAAAAAGTATACGAGTACATAAAGTTTCAAGTATGTATTAACCATACTGGGCCATTGTAACTAAGCAGCCTGTGTATTAATCTGGCAAGTCAATATCCCCTTCCGTGGCAACGAACCCCCCTGGAGGCAGACAAACTAAAATTGATGTTCTATTGTTTTTGAGTTACTGTTAAAAGAAATTAACTTGTGATTTTTTATTAGAGTAAGCATCCATGCCTTTCAGTTGCCTTTTAGTCTACTGCTGGAAATAGGCCTCCGGTAGTTGAGGCCACTCCGAGGTACCATGCCCTTATTTATTGTCGCGAGAGGGGATATACACATCTTTTTACAGCTAACCTTTGTATCTAAGCAGACTGTGTATTAATCTGGCAAGTCTATAATACACACATTTTGTTACAGCTTTCATGCTTTGTTACACACAGGAGGACACTAATGCGGACGGTGAGTGCACAACTTGTTTTCCCTTTATATTTACTACTTGCGCTATCTCGCTGGTATCGTATGTGCGAGTAGGTCATAATCTATCGGACGTTTTCTTATCGATCGTACGGGTGATTATTATGTTGTTCATTAATTTACTCAGGGCACTCATACAAAGGGCACATTTCTTGGTAACAATCGTGTTATAAGTATGTTGCGTAATTGTATTTATTGATCGAATTTCAAATTGAGAGCTCGGCATGACTTGCATATAAAATGTTTAAGTATGCACTTAACCTAGTTTCTGTGTGGTATGTAAAGCACTTGAGTCCACGCTAGCAAAAGCCGGCACTCGAAACTAGTTAGCGGTCAACTTTAATTGTAGCGATAGTGGTGAGTTTATTGTATGTGTCCTTTATCTAAAACATTTGTAAGTAGCGTTCCCTAACGAGGTTTACTACGATCGATAAGGTCTCGCAATTATAATACGCATTTCTTTCATGCGGCTGCCAGTAACCACTATAGTCAACCAGGGTAACTGTAAGCGGGGTAATTGTGAATAAACACTATAATTATGGTGATTGTTCACAACCAGGGGTTAAGTCTGCTATTTAAATAGTATATCAATCGCCTGTCAATGACAACATTTTAGGCCTTTCCAGACGGAGCTGTTTAAATGAAATCCATAGATAACTTACATTTCTATGAAGTTACTAGAAGTTACTAGTTTTGGGTTAGTGAAGCGTACTGATTATTGTCTAGCACAGAACACCGCACTTTTCAGTTCTAAAGTAACTCAGCCATAATGTTACATTGTAGATAGAAGGAGACTGAATTATAGTGATAATTATAGGGAAGCTGGGTTATTAAACATTTAATTATGTTTATTAAAAATAAACATTTTATTTAAAGAAGCTTATTAAAAATAAACATTTTATTTAAAGAAGCTAAATGTGTGAACGGCCTAATGACCATTCTGCAACGATTCCGCAGCGATGGAAATAGCAGACTCGGGGCCCAGCCTGTGTGCAATCACCCTAGTTGACCCTATATAAATAAAGGTCATTGTTACATTGGGAGCTATGCGCTTTTCTAACTTAATTCGCATTGGATATGGGTGTTGAAAATATTTCAAAGTAATTTGATTTTGCAATAATTACATTGGGTTTCAATTGGTAATGAGTGCTTTTCTACACTGGTGTTTAATTCTCACTGGTATTTTTCTTGAAGTTTATTCATTGTTTAAATGTTGCCTTAACTAGAATGCAGTAAAAATATAAGTCTATACCTAGATCTGAATATGGTGTAATATGGATAACATTAATGACGGGGTTTTATTACTTGCATTGGTCCCAACATAGTGAAAATAAATTATTCCTCTGTAGGTACATAATAAATACTTAGTTGTTTTCGATGACATGTTGTATAATGACATAAATTGCAAATATACTTAATTCGGAAAGATCGTAAGGTACATAATTTCTAGCTTTATAGTACTTATGTCAATAGTACTAATTATTTATTTCGATTTAACTAATACCTTGCAGCCGGACCGGGTAAGAGGGTTGTTCCCCAAACGAGTGTGCTAATGGTTGATCGGCTCTGATGTATATTGACTTGATTACTTTAGACTAATTCATTTAGCATAAGGTATTAAGAGAGAAGACAGTTAGGTTACTTAAATATTATAATTTAAAATATTATTAATATTATTTGTAAATTTACAAACGAGTTTTTCAGGACAAATTCTACTTAGTACTGATTTTGGTTTGAGCACAGTCGTCCATTTAAAAGCCGGCCAATATACCTAACTACAGTTCCCATTATAAACATATAATATCTTATTGTACGTATATTTAAATGTTTTCATAATTATATTTATGCAATTGTTTTCCAACTATTATTATAATATTGTTAAGAATGTTCCGGATCAGTGTAAGTTATTGCTTGTAGTATGTATAGAAAAGCATGGTGATGCTTTTTAATAATAGATAGAGGTATAGTAATATATTTCTGAGTATCAGCGTTACATAACTGTTGCTTGTCAAATAATACGATGTACGCGGCCCGGGAACATTGAAGCGATGCGCTCAAGTGTATGTAGATGTCTTTAGTTTTCATCGTCTGCTCTCTTACCGCATCGGCAGAGCCAATGTGAATAAATATTTTTTATATTATATATCATGAATACACATAAACCCGACGAAGTTAAGGAGATATAGTGTAGTAAAATTTAATTTGAGAAACTCCTTTATACGATTTAATACGACAAAAAATATGACAACATAATTCGCCACAATTAATCCATTACTGATTGACTTTTTATGATTTTAAATGGGCTTACTTAATTTATAGTAAATGACTAAATGTGTTTGGTTAATATTCATCCTTAAACATTGCTAAGCTTTATTCATTTTTTAGATGAAGTTATAATTCCATAGATAATTAAAACGCGCAGCAGCTGTGTGGTTGGAGAGTAGACTGCATCGCTGAATGGTCGATTCGTCACCATAGTGTCGTAGCTGTGATACGTGTGTTGGGTCGCAGAGGGATTCTCGTTTTGTTTATGGACGCTGGCCGCTGTCCCGTGCTTCTAGTTCCCTAACTGGAGCAGTGAAACTTTCAAAAATCATCGTTTACACGAATTAATGTATATCCTTTTATTTGCTGTTTAAGTTAGTAAGCGCTACTCATTAAATCGTAGTAATGATTACTAGTAAAGTAGGTCCTAAATACGCACCGATCGTTTTCAAACATTTCGCTATCTCTCTATATTGTTTTTTACGATCCTGATGCTGTTTAAAGTGGTGCATTTCCAACCTCTTCCGCATAGTTCACACTATGTGAAAGTTGTAGAGTACCTGTAAATATATATATAACGTTAATTTTTCTACGTATAGGGGAAATCTTGTACCGAGTGGAACTTCCCATGATGGAGGAGATAACGCTCATATATCTCGAGGACGATAGTAAGTTTTGGGAGTGAGGCGTAGCTTGCGAGTGCCGTAGCCGATACCTTACCTCCCGCATTCTGGTTATGATCATCAATTAGAGACGTAGTTTCATTTCAATAACACTCGATTTTTCTATTATTTGTTTATGTTTAGTTGTTTTTTTTTCTAATTCATACAACGCGATAATTCTAATAGCCTCTCCGCACACAAACGTTCGCCATCGTTCTCACGTCAATCGATTCATTTTGAAATTTAAAATGAGAACTCGCTCTTTAGTCAAGGACGGGAACCGCCTCGGTAGAATGAGCGTAAAAGAGTCGAGCCATAATAATTTCGTTGTGGAGGGAGAGTGGGGCCACTGGAAGCACACGAGGACACAAGAGCCGCCTCTGTCGCACTCGCCGCCGCTAGCGCGCATGCAGTACGCACTGTACGCACCGTACGCACGCGACGTACGCGCTTCGCTCCACACATTGCATTGTCGCATCGACGCCACCCGCATGCCGGGTCATATTCGACCTCACGACACATCACCGGCTTGTTTCAGTTTTTAAACAATGCTCTGCTGGTCTATTTCTAGATTACTTTTTTCGCTTATGTCTAGAAGTGCTGTAATTAATGTAAGCTTTATAATGTCTAGAAAACGCAATATTTTATATGTTTGCGAAAGTTATAAAAATTCGCATATTCAATAGTTTTAGTGGGTAATAAGTCAGAATTAAATATAAGGTAAATGATCGCACTATTCCGTTTTTAATCCTGGCTAAGACGGTGTACGTAGGTAAACATAATATAGTGTGCGTTTACATTGTACAATTAAAATTTAGCATGTAACTCTGTACGCACAATAGTTATAATTCAATGTAAGCATTTTACTGACATAACATTCCTTATTTTTATTAATATTTGTATGTTTAAGATATACACATATTATAATATTTTTCATTGTGCGTATGTTTTATCAAACGTAATTTTCCAACATTGTCAAGGGTAAAGTGCTTGCATAATAAAATTCCTATTTTACAATTTTTTACCTCTAGACATTCTTAGATAAAATTTAGATTTTTTCCTAAATATAATATAATATAGTTTATCTAAATATTTTGTATCTATTTTACGAATATATTTATACCTTACAATTAAAAATATATTTCCCATAAAACTAAGGCTTAAGTGGCTGTGACGGAAAAATAAATAGACAAACTATTCAAATTTTAAGTCTTAGCCCCTAGTGTAGGATTTCAGGGATATAGGAATCCATTTGTCTCAACATATCCATACAAGCTAAAACACTTGTTGTATAATTATAAACTGTCATCAACTCTGTAGTGGCTTATATGAATGTATAGTAACGCTATATATAAATAGGTATTTATCCCAAACTAGTTTTAGTGAGAAATAATCACTTTACAGACACCATGAATAATACAATGTAATTTATTTTGTATTACTTTGATCTCAACTAACTTAGTTATCACCTGCCACTTACGACTAGTAACATTTCACTGAGAATTGAGCCTCGTTTAATTAATTATCATTGTGCTTGCAGGTCAAGATGAAACGGTGTTGTCGTATGAGACAGTCCAGCAGTTGACTATAACTTACACCCGGCCGGTGATCATCCTGGGCCCGCTCAAGGACAGAATCAATGACGATCTAATATCAGAGTTCCCTGACAAGTTCGGTAGCTGCGTACCTCGTGAGTACACTTTGATTCTAAGTTATCCCTGTGTATCCCTGTTTGGGGAAGACATTATTCATACATTGCACCACTCGCCTAAGACCAACTGGATTCATGGCCGTCCTTCATGAAACGGTGAATAATTTTAGCCGTAAATACGTAAAATTTTCGGATAAGCTTCCTTCTGAGGTTTTCTCTGTGCACATGTCGTGGGGTTCTTCAAAAAAGAAGTTGATTATCTGGTATTATTAGTGTCCATAGGCGACGGTGACCACTCACCGTCAGATGGCTTGTATGCTGTTTCAATAAAAAAACCGACCATATACATTTTGGAATGATTGTGTGATGTTAAAGTGCCTCAATACAAAATGTTGTTTCGTTGTATATACCCAGTATGCTTACAGCAGGAATAAAGTTCAATTGAGGTGGTAACTATAAGCAATGATAGCCTAGTGGTTAAGAGTTCGGCCTACTACTAGGGGCGTTCGGGGCTCAAATCCCAGGCCTATGACTCTTAAGTTATGTGCGTTTTAAGTAATTGAATATCACCTGCTTTCGGTGAAGGAGAAACATCGTGAGGAAACCTGCATACCTGAGTTCTCCATAATTTTCTCAAATCCATGTGAAGTCTGCCAATCCACACTTGGCCAGCGTGGTGGACTATCGCCTTACCCTTCTCACCTGGAGGAGGAGACCCGTGCTCAGTAGTGGGCCGCTGATGGATTGTGACCAAATTGAACTGTGTGTAGACATGATTACGTTGTATTCAGAGGAAACAAAGTTATTCGATAAGTAACAAAGATTCGACATACGGCATACGAAACTGCAGATACGACACGGGCACGGCGCGACTACGAGGTGGACGGGCGCGACTACCACTTCGTGGCGAGCCGCGAGCAGATGGAGCGCGACATCCAGAACCACCTGTTCATCGAGGCCGGCCAGTACAACGAAAACTTGTACGGCACCTCAGTCGCCTCCGTACGTGAGGTCGCTGAAAAGGTAACGGTTCCTATCAAATGAGATCAAAACTGTTTACTTCATCCCAAGGTAATTGCATACGCTTGAGAAACGTCACAACAGAAAAAGAAGACAAAATACATCGATATATAACAAGCCAGGTGGTAAAACCTGTATACGGTCGGTGGTACCACCGCCACACCCAATTATGCCGTGATATTTTTTTTTTCAACTTGTTTCGGTAGGAACGGTGTGGATGCTGGTTATACTTATACAAGCGGCGACCACCTTAGTCGACCACTCGATGGTAGCAATGCATCTGTGGACAGCTTCTAACAGGACAATTACTAACCACTACTAAGCGCTATTATCACTAACACGGACTAACAGGACTTTCAGTCACTGACAGTCCTTTCTCCCATAATCTTTATACTGACCAACTAACATTCCTATTAATATCTCATACTAACTGGACTTACATCCTCAGTTCCTTTTAGGGTCCTATACGAGGTTTGTTACAGATGTATGGGCGGCATCTGATGGGTGGAGCTGCATGCATACATCACTGACCACATTGACGTAGTTTTGGTGAATGTATTCCAAACCTTTCACAAATCTGGCCTACGTTACCTAATACTGAAATTTCAATTCTGTCTTGTATTCACAATAATAATAAGTTAAAATAACAAAATTATTTATTTCAGGGCAAGCATTGCATTTTGGATGTTAGTGGAAACGCTATAAAAAGGTTACAAGTAGCTCAACTGTACCCAATTGCCATATTTATCAAACCAAAGAGTGTAGAATCTATAATGTAAGTATTCTTAAATTTGTAGGTAATTTTATATACCAAAGCTTACCCAACTGTATTTTAATAATATAAAAATTCTTAAAATTTTCAGGGAAATGACGAAGAGAATGACCGAAGAACAAGCGAAGAAAACGTACGAACGCGCTCTCAAAATGGAGCAAGAATTCGCTGAATATTTTACAGGTCAGTACTATTAGCAAACTATTTATTTTTATTTTTTCCCAAACAATTTGTGTTTTGATCCTCCGGAAAAACAAAGCATTAGAGACCGAGGCATATGTGAATTTCGTTTGCTTCGTGCTTATTTATTTATTTCAATTTTATGCAACACGATACAAAGGACATAGTTATTGTCAGGTGGCATTTTTCAGTGTTAACTCTGAGTAATAATGCGAAGGCTTAATTAAACGGCACGTCAAATTAGCGTAATGTGGAAAATATATACTACACTACGTTCATGAAACTCCTGCGTGCCTTCATTAACTGCTTCTATGAAATTAACCATTACAATATTTAGAAGAAGAAGAAAACATAAACGTTGTTATCTTTACAGCACTTAAACTTCATGCTATCTAAATACAACTTTATTATCCGTGCACACAACCCTCGATAAGGTCTGGACTCGGCGCGTACGCACCGATTTTCAGTGTTGGCCGGAAACATTACCTTGACCTTATATTGTAGATAGTGTTTAATGTAAGTAGGTATTGATATTATAACGTATTTATCGTTGCAGCGGTTGTGACGGGCGACACGCCCGAGGAGATCTACGCGAAAGTGAAGGCGGTGATTAGCGCGGAGAGCGGGCCCACCGTGTGGGTGCCGCGCCGCGACCCGCTGTGAGGCCCCGCGACCCTGCGAGGCCCCGCCCTCCACACGAGCAATAAGCTTCATCCGGCCCCGAATCTCCCGAGTAGCGCGCTAGACGGCGACCCGCGAGCCTAGATACGTGTGATTGTAGACTCTACTATTATTTATTGACGCGTTTCATGAGTCTCCGCTTGATAGGCAATCCCATCCGAGATCGGTTAGTGTACCTCGTTTCGATATTGTATACTTATGAACTTTCACTCGCGCGACGGTAAACTGAGCGGTTGTCGCCGACGTAGCTTTTCACCGTAGAGTATTGCGCTAAAGTTTATTGTAAAGTTTTTCACTATGTAAACCCGATGTTGCGTATTGATAATTGCATTATATTACATAATATTTTGTCAATGAAATCCAGTTATTGTCCTTCTATGAACTAGTAAATGAATTGTATATTAATAAAAAATTAAATGATATTATTCGTGTTAATTTGTTGATCGGGTTTGTAGAGTACACTGAATTAACTTTTACTTTGACATTCTTCGTGTGCGCTGATATTAAAGGTAAAGATTCGCGTTGAATCACTACGCACCGGTGATGTTTGTTACAATACTATAATGACAAATTTACTAGATGTTAACTTTATTATAATACTGTGTAGTCGAACCCACCTCACGCAAGTCCTGCATGGCTAGGCTAAGACGTATGTAATCAGAATTATTTGCTCAAGCGGCAATTCGTATCGTAGCCATTGAATCTCATGACATTCTGCACACCAACACCCTCTTTAACACATAGACGAGGTGCAAAGTTGTTTGTTGATAATTTTTTATAGTAAGAAATTGTGTTATTTGGTGTGAAATGTCTCGCCGAATAGTGTTTGACATTTATTTATTGAAAATTTTATTTTCGTACGGAATGTAATGCCCATCTGCAAATATGGCATTAAACGCAAGCAAATAAAGATGAAATAAATACCTTATGATTTGGTAACAGTTTTATTTAACGTGCAATGGTCAAATAAATTACGAAACCTGTACTTAAATTGTATTATTTGTGTATAATTGTTAGAGCCAATAAATTTTTTGGATATTATCCGCTGGACAAATACTATTTTTGAAAATTACCTAGAACTGTGTATGAATTTTTTTAGAAAATTTAAGTTACCAATAATTTGGCATAACAAGATTTTATTATGCAGGCTTTTTAATAGTCTAAATAATTCCTGGTACTTAATTTATACTTTATGTTGTGTTTTGTTTGTCGTGAATTCATAACAAAATGTAAATAAATACATTATGAAAACAGTTTCATATTTTAGATTTCTATTTAACTTAACGCAAAAGTTTATAGTTTTAAGATTGTGAAGCATATATGAATTAATCTTGTTTATGTCTTAGCAATTCGGACAGTTGCTCGATGTAGTTTATGTGTATAACCAGCATGTTATAATCTATTTATAATTTATTCCCTAAGGTATTAAACTGAATTATTAACAATTATGAGAATGACTTGTTTTAATAGTTATTTATTTTTTATTTGTGCTAAGTAGATATTTTATTGAATTAATTGTGTTACATGTATAAAATATTGAAATTTATGTACCTAATATTCTTA
>DWLO01002596.1:0-12267 GCA_018245335.1 Dalla quadristriga | reverse complement strand
TGTATGTATCTTAATACCCATAAGTGTGTGGGTGTGTATGTACATAAATATCCAGGCGTGAGTGTGTATTACATGTTGAGGCAGTAATAAAGGTCATCGAACAATAAGGTTGTTTTACTTAAAAGTGCCTTATCGCCACGTTATATTACATTACACTATGCACACATATTATGTGATATGATTTTGATTTAGCTATGTAAAATTGTTTCGTCGTAAATTGTTTTGCCGTTTCGACTCTAATTCTATCTGCAATGATGAGACTTGTCGAATAGAAGGGTAGCACTGTCGTCACTGATTAATTGAGATATTTCACCAAAGGCTGACCAGATTCGAAACATGAATTTACCTTTTTGTACCTCTATTAAATCAAATGCAATATTTAAAAACCAAAACTTTATTAACGTACCTCTGCTCACCAACATATCCACCCCAGGGTCCCAGAAACCCCGTGACATCTTCGGGATGGTCGTTTTTGTTTCTCTTCTTCATGTCCAGTGGTCTCTTCTTGATAGTTTCAAACACTGTCTTGCCTTCCGCCTCTTCAGGTGGCGCTATCATGGCTGACACTGGAAATTTAATTAGGCAAAATTATTATTTTTAACAAAAATCCTCTTCTTCCCGCAGGTGTTGTACACTGTAACATCCTCTCTGCAGCAGCTACCATTTACTGTGATCACCAACCAGTCTGCCCAGGGCAATGATTATGGGAAAATTCTTCCATCTTTGGGAGTTGCTTTTACTCCAGCAGTGGACTGTTGTAGGCTGTTGATGATGACGATGATAAGATTATCCTACAAACAGTGTATTTTAAAATAAACTGCATTGAAATTGGAGAACCTATTTGGAGGTATAATGGCACAGAAAAATATTTTTATGTGAAGAAACATGCAGGTACTACTGCCTTATAAAGGACTGATAGTTTTAGTTACTCCTAGTTTTAAAGATAAAGTTAATGGTAGTATATTTACTGACACACAACTGCATCCCCTGTTGCTGTTTCATCTGTGGACGGATCAATGGCATAACCATAACTGGCAAAAGTCCTTCTCTGGTTTTCAAATTGGAATTCGCTAATATGTGCCATCTCCACATAGCCTGAGAGTATATTTCTGTTTGCCTTCATCTGCTGGGTCTGGAAGGGGTTCTCAGGGCCGAAAGATGGTGCATAGAGCTCCTCGTACTTTGGATTGTGCATCAGTTCCTGGTTGTTGGGTATTAGAATTCTTGTGTCATCGCTGTTCTGAAAAACAAAATATTACTTTCAGTATTTTAGCATCAAAATGGAATTTACACTATTTGAGTTTTATGGGGTCAAGTGTTGGTATTTTTAACTGACTTCATTTATATGGCAATAGTAAAGTTTTGACGTTTTTTGGAGTTAATGAGTTAAGGCATTGTTATCAATGTTCATTAATAGCAAGCCATTTATATGTCTAGTAGGTAAGAGTTTGGTACCCTGGCGTACTACCAACTTAGATGGTAAGTATGATTACACTCTTACAGTCTTAACTAAATTGGCAGCCCGCTAAGGTGGGTAAGACACAATTGATACAAAAAGTCTTAAGGTAAGACTCTTTATGTCAGTGTTCTGTTTTGTGATAGCTTCATCCTAATTGCACATTACTCTCTCTAACACAAGTAAAGTTACTTCCACTAGGTTCCACTAGGTTACTAAGCCTGGTAAAAACCTTATGAATAGTAAGCAAGCGAGGTAAGAAATAGCCATAAACATGTATTGAATATAGCCGTTTAGATGGATTCTCCTACCGTGGGCATAACTACAGGGGCTGCACATATCTCCATTTTCTTGGCGAGGGATAGTTTTGGGTCAACAGGTTTCAAATGCGTCAACAGTGCCTCGTTGCTGTGTTGTTGTTTACTTTCCGCGTCCTCGCCTTCATCCTCCGAACTGCTGCCGTAGTTTTGTATATTCAGCATTTTAGTATTCAACTTGGTTACCTACACTATTAAATTATAAAAGTCATTTATTCTTAAAGTAAAAGATATTGCAAATACTCATAATTATTGTTGATAAATCATAACTTCAAACATGACAGAACCACGGCCCTCAGCATGACAAGACGACATGACAAATGACAGCAGTCTTTCCGAAAGGTTGGTAAGTTTGGAAAAAACGTATTTTGGACAATATCCGCTAATATTATAAGAATCGTAGACGCCTTATATTGTACTAATCAAAATATTTGAATAATTTAAAGTACAAACATGTGACTAGAAAAATACACATGCAAGATAATATTGATTAAAATGAATTCAAAGTGCGATTGCGACTACTGGCAATAATAATATATTGCCATAAACAAAAGTAAAACAAAAATAAGAGTAGATAATTCAAATTTCAATTTAGGCAACTTCACAACAAAAATCCATAGTCAGGTGACGAGCGCTTGTGACAGTTCTTATTTTCTCAAAAATAAATTTAAAAGTTCCACAAAAATGGCTCTGCAAGCAGCTGTGAAGGGTAAACTTATCAGCGTTATTGGAGATGAGGTAATTTTTTTTAAAAGTTGTTGTATTTTTGTATCAATTGGGCATTTGTTTTTATATCAAAAACCAATCACTTAAGTCTCTTTTCTTTGTTATTTATCATTTATGTGAATCTTTACTGCATTACAGGATACTTGCGTTGGATTTCTCCTCGGAGGTATCGGCGAAATCAATAAGAACAGACATCCCAATTTCATGGTTGTCGACAAAAGTAAGTAAGCCAACAACGTAGATATTCAAATTGACTACGCGATATTTTAAGGTCTGCGCGTAACAAGACAGGGCGATTTTTGGACATGCCATATAGAAATACAGCAACAAAATATTACGATATATGTTTTTTAACGGTCCCGTCCCGTCCGAAATCTCATCACATATATATTTGTTACTGTATTTTATATGGAACGATGTCAAAAAACGTCCCATCCCGTCCGGGGCGGTGCAAAAACACGTCACAGTTTATATGCTACGACCCTTACTCACCCAGCTCCAGCAGCCACAATACAGTCATTCGAATAACAATAGTAGCACATATTTATGTATAATCCTGTTTATTATTTTTCTAATAGTAATTATTGATTATATGATAACCCTACGGATAAAAACTATCAGAGAAGCTTTTAAGCTCTTGCTCGTTCCAGATACACCCGTGAGTGAAATAGAGGACTGTTTCAAGCGTTTCGTGAAGCGTGATGACATTGACATCATCCTCATCAACCAGAACATTGCCGAATTGGTGAGACACGTGATCGACGCGCACACTGCCCCCGTGCCCTCTGTGCTCGAGATCCCATCTAAAGACCACCCTTACGATGCCAGCAAAGACTCCATCCTGCGCCGTGCTAAGGTAAACACATTATTATATTTTTATTGTTTCATAGCAAAGTACCTAGCTACTAGAGAATATTGGAAGGTCTGTGACACTCCATGTAAATAAAAAAAATTTACCACCTGTACATGAGCACCAGACAGTGTCTATGGTTGAGTGTCTGCGGAACCCCATAGGCTACCTGCAATTAGCTTTCCATGGAAGAACTGTATAGTTGATCAAAGTGTTGCGTGGCAGTAGCAATTGACACGACTCGGTCGATTGCCACATATTCGCTGAGGTATAGTAACTGATGCAGGGAGGGGAGTGTTGCTACTTTACGTAGTAATATTTATTATTCTTTACTATTTGCAAGTGAAATGATCGGTACTGCTTGTGTCCATAAGCCTGCCTGTTTGTGAGGTTTTCTAATGTACAAGAATTAGATAATTTACATGTGTTAATTAAAGATAATGTCGATAAATTCACAATATAATATAATAAAAAATATATTTTGACTTTTTCAGGGCATGTTCAACCCCGACGACCTGGTACGCTAAAACTAGTGTTATTGCATGAAATTTTATCTGTATTTGCAAGTTTTGCAGCAGATCAGCATTATGTAATATTAAAATATGTGAGACTAACCAATGTATTTTCTGTCGCATTTAATAAATCTGTTTTCTGTGTGCAATTTGAACTAAATCAGTTTGATTTCTAATACATTCCGCTGCTGAAACAGAAGTTTTTATTTTTTGAGACCGAATAAACACTGTTAATGGACCTATTATTTAATTTCAAAATATTAATGTATTATAATAAACCAAGTGTTATGAATACCTATTTAATCTTGTATAGAGTTGTTGAAATTGTATTATAGATATATCACCAAAAAGATGACTTTGTTTTATTTTTCCTAATGTGCATGTGTTTTTACAATAACAGTGTTGTGTGTGAGATATTGAGAATAATGTTTGGTGTACAATTGTGAACTGTGTGCTAAGGTAGGCAACATTTAATTATTTTGTAGTGCAAGTGGCCAACACTGCGGCATTGTGCTGAGTGGGTACCTTTTTCCGTCACTATAACACATGCGAACATGGACTCTGTATAATTCCTTTACATTTAATTTAAGTATACTTCTAATTGTGTAATCCTTCATGTTTTGTGTGTTATAGGGATGTGAAAAATAAAGCTTTTTTTTATTTCCTTCTTATTACCTACTATGTTACTCTATGTTGTTGTATATTTATTTAATATATTTTTTTCTATTTTCAGTCTATGTTTGGAGCGGATAATTATGCTAATTAGTTAACATCGTAGTGCACACTCAATTCTGTATTCAATCAAATTAATATTATCGCCTGTATCAGTATTTATAAAATAAAAATTCTTAAATGTTATATATTTATTTATTTACACGTATTAATAACACTTAAAATAATACTGCACACATCTATGCTACATTGCACAAGTTAATCATGATATCCATAACAGTTAATATTAAATTTGGTTTCGATTTGAACAATACCCGTAACAATCAGCTGTGATTGGTAATTTTGTATTTGGTTAGAACCGTGTCGGTTTCAACGGTTGCTTTCAATCTTCGAAGTCATTGACGTCATTTTCGGCTTTCTTGTGGCCGACCCAGTCCCATTTGGAGTAATGGAGCTTGGTCTTCTTGAACTTGGGGTTCTTGGACGTGATGCGGACGAATACCCGGCGCCCGAACAGCGGCTGGAGTTGCCTGAAGTTGTCAACCAGGGGCAAGTTCAGGTTCGAGAGGAGGCCACGGAAGTTGTCCATCTGTGAACGTAGGTACATAACGTCATAAATAAGCGACACGACGGTAGACGGTCGGTTTATTATTATAGCATGTTGTGTTTGTCAAAGTTAGAGGAATTTAAGTGAAGACTGGAGACTATATCACAATATCAACTGCGTACCTTTCACAGACACTATAGATAGTAGCTAAGAATAATACTAGTGGTCTCTGCTATCGTAACGGGCCACATGTACCTTTGTTCGAAGAAAGTCACACTTTCGAGGGCAATTGACATCGGACTCCTTGTTTTAAATAAAGTATATACTTAATGGTATATTTCAACTGCTGTTCCAAAAACTTTTTTAGTAACTATTATCTAATCTGGGTAATGGATACCCAAGGAACATAATATATCAAATATTTGACATATAAGATAGGTATTGATTCTGATATATTATATTATATCACAGAGTACATTGTATATATTATCAATTTGATATTCTTGCAAATATTATAAACGTGAAAGTGTGTTTGTTGGTATGTTGAAGTACGTTTGTTCTACTTTCACGCTGCAACAGAGTGACTAATCGATGCGAGTTTTTGTATAGAGATAATTATTTATGGGCTGTACAGTGACAAGCTACTTTTTCCCGGAAATATCCTCGGTTCCTGGAGGATATATAAGTTCTAGGTACTTTGCTGCAGTAATATGATGATTGAATAGAAATTACTGACCTGGAAAACGGAAATGGGCAGATAGTCGGAGAAGACGACCCACGTAACAGCCTCGGCGCAAGGTGGGGTAGTGAGGGACCCCTTGTACGTGTAGAAGCGCTCTGCGTCCAATCCGGAGAGGATGGAAGACAGCGAGAAGGTGTGGGGGAGCTGCATGCTGGTGTTGTAGTTCTCGATGGCCGACAGGTTCTTGATGAGGGGCGTCAGCAGCTTGGCGTCGTATTCCACCACCTAAGAAGACGATCATGGAATTATTCTAAAACTTGCATATGTTTCTGGTTATATAAGTTTGCGATGATGAGGCGGAACGAATCAGAATTTAGTTAAGTGTGAGTTGATAGGCTTCACAATCTCTTGACAACAGTATGGAGAACTTGTCGGCGTGCCTTCCGTTTCGACATGATCGTTCATGATTATGTTTTCCTGCACCATGGACTGGTACCGACGGCTTAACGTGCCCTTCGAAGAACGGGAGCACTCAAGAAATTTGGCCACCAGCGGTCACCCCTCCACTTGCCGGCCGGAACCGGTGCGGCTTAACATTCTCAATCAATTACGATTGACACTCACCGTGCGACCACGAGCGCTTCCGAGTAGTTTTAAGTGCTTTAAGTTAAGTCCAGTCTATCCATTTTGATCTATTTTTTCGGGCGAAGAGTTTCACCAACCATGCGTACTCTCGTCACACAATCACTCACTCTGTACCTACCGTATGCGCTCTACGCGACAGTAATGCTAACGGTTTTTTAATAAATAAAATACTCGCTACTTGACTAAAGTATAAGGGTAAGTTTGATTCAAAAGTGTCTAGGTACCTGATAGAAGAAAGCAAGCACGCAAAGTCCATCAGGATGCTGGAGAGCTTCCGCCAGGTTCCTGTACTTCTTGTTCCTGTGGATGATATGCATCTCCAGTGGCAGCCGCATGTCGTTGAGGGTGTGTTCGGCGCCTCGGTTATTCTTGTCCCCCCAGTGGAAGTGCAGACCCTCGATCTCATACTCGTTGTCCAGGGGACCTCCGAAGATGTAGGGCAGGCGGAATCCTTTCTTCTCCTCCTCGGGCGAGTATTTAGGGATGGCTAGAGCCACTAGAAGGGAAATTAGGGTCAATGGATTGTTGATATCTCTATTTTTGTGCAAAAGCACGCTACACGAGGCCAAAGCAAGGCAAGGTGTAACTAGTGCGGCATAGTTCACCACCGTAACGCCACATTTAAACTGCGAACGAAATATCCCAGGTATCACCCAAGCTTAGGCTTAGCACTTTTATATGTGACGGATTCATTTTTGTTTGTTTTTGGCTCCGGCGATTCGATTTCGTATTTGGTGGTATTGTATTGTGGTTGGTCAGCTAGGAATCTTAGTGGGGGAAGTGCGTGTTAATTGTTTACTTGATGCAGTGCTGGGCAGTGTTGTTAACGCAATTGATTGACAAAACAGGCAACATCGCACGCGATTGGTAGTTGGATGGTTGACCGTTTTGGTAACATTTTATGAGCACTTGCGAGTTTCGGAAGGCACGAACTAGTGGTAGAACCTGTATACGGTTCGCTCGGGGCAGTACCACCGCCACCCATTTCTGCCGTGGAATAATTGTTTTTAAACAGTTGTGTTTCGGTCGAAAATGTGAGGACTGTTATGTGGATGTAGATGGTTACACTATAAATCTATAATGGGGCGACCTCAGTCCTCACGTGTAGCAACGCATCTGTGACCTGCTTCGAATAGGACAATTACTAACGATTACGTACATTTATTAAAAATACATTAACGGCCTTATATCCTACTCCCTCAGTCATATTAGGTACCTACCTACTAACGATTACATACCAGCTAATATTCCTATCAACACCTAATACTAACAGGATAACTTACTGACTGACACAGTCCTATTCGAGGTCTGCCATAGATATCCAGGGAGGCAGTGGTTAGTGGATGCTCGTTTTCTATTCACATCGCATAAACAAACAGAGTCCTAATTGTTATTTTTACTACGCAGTTGTGAAGTTTTGTTGGAGGCCTTCGGGCAGCGTAATAACTTCTTGCTGTTTAATCCCACTACCAATCCGCATGGAGTACCGTAGTGGAGTTCGCTCCAGGCCACTTCAGATGTGAGGAGAGCGTGCGCTGCAATGAGCTGTCCCTTACCTGAGTGTCCATTATTGGTGATCGTCAGCGGTCCAGGCAGCGGGTTCTGGTATCCAGTGAGCTCCATGGCCGGGATGGAGATCGGAATGGCTTGTCTGGCGGCGATGGCGATGGGAGACTGCTGGCGGCCCCCACAGGCCGGGTGCAGGACTGCCCAGCGCCTCTGGTCAGAGGCGCGGTAGCCCCAGCCGAACGCGGATGGTACTAGGCGGACAGAAACACGCAGCGGATTAATAATTACGGCCGGTATTGACCATCCCGTGCTACAAAGTAAACACAGTCACACCCACTAGGATTCCATGTGTTGCGGGTGGCGGATACACAGCAAACAACACAATTAAACACACCGAAAACCCGAGTAGGTACACATTTATCTAAATATAATTTTAATCATTTCTGGATGGAGCATTTTTCAAAATTCACCTGAAATTACGTTTGACTCCTTTCCATATCAGTGACGTCATCGAACGTTTTAGGCATTACGTACACTAGCGTGACGCACACATTTGCGCGGACATGATGCAGTTTTGATGCTGTCATTTATTTTCAAATGCTCCGTCTGGACTTTTAAATAGTCAATGGATTCACGTTACCGATAACAAGTACATTACACTCCTGACGCAGGGTAAGTAACAATTCACATTAGTGACTGGTTCTGTTTTCTCTGAGTAGTTAGTAAGTAAGTAACTAGTCTCAATTGATCAAGCTATAGACAGAACACGTGAGAAAGAATGTAGTAAAATCCTGCTTTTAAGATTTAAATCGGAAATTACTTCCAAATACTGCGTCTACCTGATTTATATAAATATTCATTCATAACAGAGGTTACATGGTTTCTTTCGCCTTCACGCGATATCATTTCAATACTGCGTTATACAAAGTCAGATAAAACGAAACTATTAAAATCGTGATATAAAATTTATAGTTGGTGTGGTGTACCTACGTTATGCAAAATTATACTGTAAATTGAATTGGTTGACTTAGTAGAAAATCGGTTACAGGCTGTTTAGGTAACGCAAACTGGTAGAACCTTTACAGTGCGCTCAGGAGAGTTCTGACTCACCCATTTGGGTGTGAAGGAATTCCTTTACTTTAAGAGGGCTATTACATTTTGCATCTCTCACCCTCGCACATTCTAAAAATTTTTTTTTTGTTCAGTGATTGTAAATGTCTAGGTAAACTTTTGAAAAATGTCCTTTGATATCATCGTAGACAATAAAACTATGGACATTTTAGACATATTTTTATTTACTTATGTTTATGTTTATACTTTTGTTATATGGTAAGTATATGGTTATACTAATTTTTTTTTTAAAGAAAAAAATTGTGAAAACAATTATTGCCATTTTATGCAATCAAAAATTAGGTAAGTATATGAAAAATAAAATATGTCTCAAAATTTTGTCTACCTTACTTTCAATAGGAGAGGCATTTCTGACGTATAATTGAAAAGACGCATTTTAAGCGCGTAGAAGCGTTTTATTTACAAAATCTGTACTTGATTATAAAATAAAAAGGCATTTCTGCATGGTCATAATGGTCAATTATAATTTTGTTTATTTTATTTCGTACAGCGAATTTCTTGGATTCAAGACCACAATTTTTTTTTTCTGAGTTTACATCGGTATCGTCCTTTTTCTTTATGGCGGCAGAGTAGGGTAGATAAGACTGTTTTCTATCAATGTACCTACGCTAATAAATTAACTAATATTGTTTCCAATTAAAATTAAATAAACCTCACTAAATCAGCATCAAGCTAATGTGCGTGTGATGTATTTATATACTTAGAACAACGTGTAATGTTTTAAAGATATCGGATTAGCCAAAAAAAAACACGATTTAAATTTTAAGTAGGCAGAACCTATACTAATTTATAATGCGGGCTTAGCCCGAATATCTATTAGAATTTTTAAAGAAGGTCTTAAATATTCATCGATATGCTAAAAAGGTACGCTGCGTAAAATATGGCCCACTAGAGTTATTGCTCTGTTGGGATTATTAAGATCAATCAATCTTTCTGTTTCTATGTCATAATTATATTTATATGTTAAAACAGTTTTGCTTTAGCATTTTAGGTTGTTACCGTTTTGCCAGGGACTTACACTATTTACTATTAGGTAGGTATTATTCATTGATTATAACTAAGGTATTAGTATATTGAATCAATCAAAACTGTACTACCCAACGCACTCGCAGCCACATAAATACAAGTACCTACAGACCCTAACAAAAGTAGAGAAACAATTCATTTTATATAATACCTATACACACACTGTACTATATTTTATACATATATAATTAATAAGTAAGATGAGATAAAAAATATGCAGTTTTAGCGGTAAATACATCGTATCTTTCGAGAATAGATTATCGATAAGTTCGTGACAAATTGGATGTATTCCTGATTTTTGTAATAGAATTATCATTCACGATAAGTGCATAGCAATGATGAAAACCTCAAATAAATGCGACCTTTGCGTTGTTAATCTAGTACAAATTTTAAAATAAGGTCACGCTTGCAACAGGCTATGCATATATAGCAAATACTTCCAACTTTATTTTACACCTGGCTCTGTTTCATTTCAGGATTCTATGCTGTTTTACGATGTCATAGCGTGTAATACAGACTGCATTATGTGTAAGTAGAATATTTGAATTTGTTATTACCGCACTGTGCTCGAGGTTAACAGTTCGTTTTAACTAATTACGTAAACGTATGGACCATAATTACGTACTTATTGCATAATCAGATAGGCCATTGCTCTCAGACATCAGTAAGGTAAATAAATGGGTTAATTTATTCAAACTTTTAGACAGGTGGTAGATCCGGTGAACACTTCGACTTGGGAGGGATCTGTCGTAAAGTCTCGTTGGATGGGTGTGGTCCTAACTTACTGACACACTGATTTTAGTCGTAGACTATCCGACTTGGGACAGATTGGAGTCCTGTTTGAACTAGTTTAAAGTTGCTAAGGGGTCCATCCACTGGCTAACGTAACTCCATGCTAAAAAATGTCCTCTAAATTAAAAAGGTAAGGAACCTCTCAATTAAGGGAATCGTAGATCAGTGACGAATGGGATGTTATCTTAAATGTATTTATTTTTCAGTTACTGTTGTGACGTTTCTCAAGTGTATGTAAACCTCATGATGAAATAAAAAGAAACAGTTTGATTTTAATTGTCAATAGGCGGTAAAGCGTATTGAGCCATTTTTGGTTTTAAAGTTTTTATTTAAGTTGTAAGTATTTATTTATGAAATTAATAATTAGGTACCTAACGAACAAGGTATAAACTTGAATGAATCGCGTGGCTCAGAAGGTAAGCTTACTCGGTAAACTGAGATCTTTGAAAATGTTCACTATGGATATATTAAGCTTTGGACTGTGGTCACAAGCAGGCGAACTTTTTTTTGTGTTTTAGACTGTACTAAGTACAATCATAATCAATTGAATAAAAAATGGTCCTGATGATAATTTCTTTTTTTGTAATGCGTGCCTTATTTTCAAAAAACAAAGCCATTTATTCAGTGTCGCAATAGAATAAACAATTATCGGAAACGTGCATATTTAAATGTTGGGAACAATATCGGAACTGTGAGAGTAAGACATCAGGGATATAGTTGGATGCACGATTTTGTTGCACGAATTCATTATTGTTTTTACCGTACCTGGTATTGTAGTACAAAGAAGAAAGCGGTAGGTAACTCTAATAAGCTATTTTTAAATTAATTAAACTCTTACTTGGTCAGATCTGTGACATTGATCAGAATCTTATTATTGTAGGAAAAATATTAGCGGGAAGCAAAGGAAGTTGATCAAGAAGGCTGATAAAAGTCAGTTAAGTACAAAACAATCTGTAGTGTAGCGCTATTTACATAAGTAAGTATATGAATTTAAGAAAAACATAAATCGTAAATTTAAAAAAATATTTCTGATGTGTGCTACACTTATGAATTAAAAAAAAAGTTAAATGAAGTATTCAGCTTGATAGAGTCAGGCATGATTTGCAGTTCCGCATTCGATTTCCGGTAGAGGCAAAAATGTGTGTAACTGTGAAACAATTGATTCTATTGACGGGGGTTGTCTGATAAGAGTTACCCAGTGAGCTTCAATGTTGATGGAGAAATAGATGGCCAAAGGATTTTGATTGTGCTTTCGTGAATGTCGCTGGGATGTCTAAAAACGATGTAACTTTAAAATGTTATAAAATACCTCATCACATCATCACCACAACCCATCACTGGCCCACTACTGAGCACGGGTCTCCTCTCAAGGTGAGAAGGGTCAGGCCATAGTCCGCCACGC
>DWLO01002595.1:0-12267 GCA_018245335.1 Dalla quadristriga | reverse complement strand
GATGGGGAAGAAAGGTCCTCGAATGGAGACCGCGACTCGGAAAAAGGAGCACAGGCCGCCCTTCGACAAGGTGGACTCACGTCCTGAAGAAAACAGCAGGTAAACGCTCGATTCAGATGGCACAGGACCGGTCGGAGTGGCGTCGATTAGGGGAGGCCTGTGTCCAGCAGTGGACCTCTAAGTGCTGAAGGATGGATGGATGGCTTAAGGTGCCACTGCAGGCCACGTCGAGTTTCTCCTCGCAACCGAAGGGGCCTGGAGCATACTCCACTTTGCTGATGCATTGCAAATTGGTAGAGGGGTCAGTGGCAGACCCAAACATCGTAAGTTTAAGGCCACCGGACGGCCGCCAACAAGCCGTAACGACTGTTTTTTTATTTTTATTTATTGGTTTATAATATACCCTGATATGAACGACTGTTGTCTAACGATAACCAGCGGGGTCAATGGATTTAAGTCTCCTCCGAAGCACGGAGCGGTCACCCATCCAACTGCCGGCGCGGCGTAACTTTGTCACTCGCCGCGCTACCATGAACGCTTGCTACATATACCTATACAATTAATTTAAAAAATAAATGAAAAAGCTTACCAATAAATAAAACTAGAGTGTGATATTGAAATTAAGGTCAAAAATAAAATGGAATACCATCAACCGTTTTAAGGATTTTTGTCTGTGTTTTTTTTGTCGCGCATAGGCTCCGAAACAGATGAACGAATTTTTAAGAAATTTTCAGGGATTGTAAAGGCTACCCTAATTTACTGATAAGCTATGTTTTATCTCAATATCTCAAACGGTTTTTTAGTTATAGCCGTTAGCGTCCGTACTCCCAGGGTCCCATTTGTCGCGAAAATGCTCTGAAACCGCTGAACAGATTATGATGAAATTTTCAGGGATTTTAGGAGGTAAACTAACTTATCATACAGACTTTTTTAGTTATTTCCTTTTCACTGTTTAAACATTCGTGTATTTCGAGTTTTCACGCGGATGTAGGTGCGAACGCTTCCGAGTTAGTATTAATTATTTGTTTATTTATGAGATTATCATTTACTTTTTACCAGACTGCGTAAGAATGAGGATTATTAACTTAACGTAAATTTCGCCATTTCACACATCTCCCGTATGGTCTAGTGGCTAGGATACCTGGCTTTCACCCAGGAGGCTCGGGTTCGATTCCCGGTACGGGATAATAAGTTACATATACATCAGTTTTGTCTTTTTTTGTTATTTTTGTAATAATGAAACCTTCTAAAAATACATGATATAGTAAAATTTTTATGATTGCCCGTTGAATTTCATGGAGATGGGATAGAATGCGCTTTTTCCTGACTGAATCAGAGACTAATACGCTACAAAATTTCATTTTATATGTTTGTTCCTCTATTTCTCGGAATTGAATGAACGGAATGTACACGGTACTGGTACACGGTAGTGTGTCCAGTATTCCACGTTATTAGAAGCCGTTTATGAGTGTACTTTCTCTAATAAAAGAGAATTAGGACAAAATTTTAAAGTTGTGGCTGGAGAGGTAAAAAATATTGCGTGAGCCGTTATTAGAAGAAATCAGTTGTGCGTAAGAGTTAGGAAAAGGCATTTTGAGCATTTATTCTAATAAAATGATGCGTAGGAAATACTTTTTTTTGGAAATATCTACTTTTGAATTATTGTAGTTCCAGTTGAAAAATGCTCAGTGATTGTGTTTAATGAATTAAAAATACTATTGTTTATTTATTAAACTCGTAGAACCTTTATGGATTAGGTGTGAGCTGGAGAAGTTTTTGAATAAAGGCTGTCATACATTATTTTTACACCAACTTCATTTAAATATTTGGTTTCACATTATGTAATGTAAAATTCGCATATCCTTTACTTCTTAATTTTTATGTTAGCGATAATAACACTTTCATACTATTCAAATTAGGAAAACAAATCATTTCTAAACTCACATAAATAAAAAAAAAGTAAAATAATAATACTGTTTTCAATTAAATTTTAAATGTTGTAATATGAGAATTTCAACATAATGTTTAAAACATAAATATTGGTAAGACTTGAAATATCAAAGACGTCTTAACAAAATAAACATATGCATTTGCATGATTATAGCAGGGCATTATTAAAGTTTGAAAAGTTCAAGCTTTTGTAGGAAATTCATAGTCTTGTTCAAACTTCACGAGAACCATTCCAACTCTTCACTTACTGCACGCAAGATTGTTCGTAAGTTTTACAGCCACTAGTTAACTATTTCGTTTTATATCTACATCAAGTATACATACATGAATGACTTGAGTTTTAACACGGATTCAAGTATAGCATTCTACATACATGTATCACTTGAGTTTTAATACGGATTGATTTAACCTAAATCCCCCTTGAGTGTCTTGGCTAAGGTAATAGATGCTTATTTTGACAGTGGGCATGGTGCCTACTACGTGAAAAACCTTTTCAATGTAGACGTTTTATCTTTCAAAGTGTTCAGTATACACTAAATTCTATGTTCTTAAAAAATACGAGTTGTTTACGTCCAGTAACTTCCGCGGGCGGAGACGCGAACATATAAGCTAGCAGCTAATAGTGCTTTAATAAAATCTTTATTGTAGGTACTTCATATTGTGGAGATTTAAAACAAAAACTAACAAGACCACCCCAAAACGGCAATGATAATAATAGACAAACATTATGTTTTGAAAAGAGATACATGCTTAAAACAGGTACCTAAGTGCGAAAGGGATGCAGTGTAGTCGCTTTCCTTCTATGGCATAATGGGTGGTCGACATCGTTGTTGTTTTTTCGTTGCAATTTATGTTTACATTCGGTTCAGAAACAACTTTGTACGTCGTAAGTAATTTTAAATTGTTTTAAGGTATCATTGAATATTTATGTACGCAGATGGAAAGCCCCTAAAGTCTAAAACCATTTACACTCCTATTGTCTTATTTTACTGGTCTTACTTATATTATACATGCGAAAATTTGTTTGATTGTCTGTTTGATATGCCTTCACGGCTAAACAAATAAACAACCGTTCTTGATAGAATTTGGTAAAGAGATAGTTTGATAGATAGTCATATGATACTTTTAAATCCGAATATGTTTGTTTGTTTGTAATTGTTTGTAATTGGTTTGTTAACAACACCCTGCACAGGATCTCCAAGCCGCCTCTGACTTCCCATAGTAAGTATCATTGTTATTTTACGCTTCATTGTACACCATCAAAAAATTATCATAATGTAACCGGAAACATTTTATGTACTTTTTGTCATTTTGTTTTTTTGCTGTTTATGCCATGCGAGTATTTTTTTGATTGTATTTTGATTTAATATAGTTTAATAAGTTTAATTCACATTTTTTCTGTCCGAATACCACCCACAGAAGGCACCACTGAAAATCAGTGAAACAGCGTTCAGGTGGTAGCTTGGTAGGTTTTGTCACATGAGTTTCGATAGTACATACATACAGCACAAAAACTGAAAACTAACATTCCTAATTAAACTTCGTTAAGATCAAAAAAGTTATCTAATATCTATTCATTGTAATCAGGAATAATTATTTTGGGAAATAATAAAAGGCTTTATTATTATTATTAAGATCAAAAAAGTTATATTAAATAAGCAAAAAAATTTGGGAAAAACACGCATTGTATAGTCGTCGGTTCAAACTTCCAGATCACTACAAAGTATGACATAGCTGTTCTCAAAATACAAATCTAGCATGAGTATATCTCATAAAAACGGGAATAGTAGGTAGGAGCGAGACACCTTGTAAGTAAATGAATCAGGTGTGCCGCCCGCACGCTAGTGAGGCGCGTTCACAGTGTCGTAATAGATTTCTTATGTACCTACCTAGTAGAATTTTTATTATTTATTAAAAACTTTATTGTCACCTCTTACAAGATACAACAATGGGTGGACTTAATGCTTTATGGCATTCTCTAGCAGTCAACCCTGGGTAGATGAGGAAAAGTTGTGGTAGGTATAAACTCATAATAATCTTATAATAATTAATATAATATATAAAAATTAAGTAAATATACACAACATAAACACGTACATACATACAACATACATACATACATATATACTTAAGTAAACTATCCGACAGGTGATGATGTTCTATGACGTGCTTAATTCTCACTTACTTTCGTTTGGCTGGATAGTTAGTCTTTGGTTAATTTGTGTCAACTAGGTATATGTTGAAAAATTTGATCTTAAATGGTGAGTCTATGATTTTTAATAATTTATATATTTTATGCGTAAATTAAATTGAAATTCAAATATTTTTAAAGCAATAAATAGTTAAAATACATATTTTGCGCTGAAGGACTAAGCAAAAACATAATTATTTTGTAGATATATTTATTTTACAAGTCTGTTATTACTATGTTTGTTCGTTTCTTTTGAAAGTTTTTGAACGATGACGTCCGACATGAGACATGACAATTAAGCCGCATAGCTGACACATATACATGAAAATAAATGACAAACGGAAGCTCGTAATACGGTTTCGATAGCCTAGAGCCAGTCGGAAGACAGCGACGTGTCACGGGACCGCTGCAATACGAAATTAAGAGGCTAGAATTAAGAGTTCCTAATAAGGCCGCTGATTTTACCATATTTTACTATTGTGAACGCGGCTTATCGCAACCAAAGGTTATGATTACTCGACGCTACCGCGAATAGTCGCGGCGCGGGCCCCGGCGCGGCAGTGTGCCTCGACTACCGACACTCCTGTATGTAGTTTGTGTACCCGCTTTTACGTATCACAAGCATTATGAACGAACACCTAGATTTTGTTTACCGCACTTTTTTCGCTCATTTTACTGCACATTTTGCGTAGGTACCACTTAGTCTCACATAATCAGTAGTTAAGTAGAGAAAAGTATTAAAGAGTGTAGATCGAATCCTTGATACGTAAATATGTATTGTGTCGATTGTTTTACATACTTTTCAGTAATCAGCGGAAGTTATCATTATTTAGTTAAATGTGATTGTGCATATTTTTTTAACCAGTATTTTAGGATTAGCCCTCGTAGTTTGAGTGTGAACATAGAAGCACCTGCACTTAAAGCTGCATTTATAACTGCCTGTCCAAACCGTAAAACCTAACCGAACTTACCATTTTATTGAAAATAAGTTTCCATGAAATTAATTTAAGTTTAGAAAATTAACACTAGTGCATTTGTGATTAATTAATAGTCGTGTCAGTTGTGGCTATAATGCAATACGTGTCCAATTCCCAATAATAATTGCTCAACTGAACTGCTCACAACTTGAGCAGTTGAAAGTGGCTCATTTGTCGCGAATGCTATCCTGAAAAGAATACCGAAAAAGAGCGTGAACAATTTGTAATTTTTATAAGTGAAAGTTCTAAGGACAAGTAGATTGTCCTTGCGAATATAAAAAAATATTATTGCATTCATAAAAACCCCTCCTTACGTAGTTTGGTAAAACGGGGCAATGCGTATCTATGATTTCTGTAAATGATTAGTTTGTTGTAGAACGTAGAATCGATTTAAATTAAGTATACAAGTAAAAGTCACTCTCAAAATACATTCTAAATTCTTACTGTGAATTTTGTTATTCCAATGGTTAAATACAGCAATGAGCAACTCTTCATAGATTCACCAGAGCTTTTTTCGTCTTAAACAGTTTTTTTTTAAAATAATAAATGACACAACCAGCATTACATACATTATTCGATAAAATAATTTACTTATACGTACTTAAAATCTGGTATGCAAGCCAATTACAGGTGTGTACATGACTCTCCATATTAGACGTTATATATCGATAGGTTTAAGTTATTGATCAAGGCGTAAAGCAGAATAACATTCTATGACAACAAAAAGAACTTATCACCATTAAATTATTAATATAAAATATATAACAATATTTTTTTTATAATTATTTTATTCATTGACTATTATTTAATTATTATTAATCTATTTTATTTATTCGAGGTTTGTCATAAATCTCGTAGGCCTCACCAAATTATGGATAAATAAGGTAGAGTAACTGTTGAAGCCCTCGTGGGCGCGAGGCGAGTGTCAATCGTAATTGATTGAGAATGTTGAGCACCGATTCGGGACGGCAATTGGATGGGTGACCGTTAGTGGCTAAATTTCTTGAGCGCTTCTGTGCTTTGAAGGGCACGTTAAACCGTTGGTCTCGGTTGTCATCAATAGATAACAATCGTTCTTTTTTAAATTTCATTATCACCAGTCTGTATTTTCCGGTAAGTATTTGATTCTTATTAAGTATATTTGCATTTTTTTAATTCAACTTTTTTTTACATTACTATTTTTTTATTCTAAGTATCCTAGTTAGTTACTTTTGGCTGTGTTTGTTTGTACCAACATGTTATTTAAACAACGGTTTCTTACATTTAGATAACAGTCGTTAAGCCTTGTTGGATTCTTTCGAGCCCCTAAAAAAATCCGACACTAAGCCACTAACCTCTCCACCAACCTGCACTAGAGCAGCGTGGTGGAGTACGCTCTAGGTTTCCTCCAGTGTGAGGAGAGACCCGTGCCCTGCAGTGAGCCATTATCGGGTGCAGCCACGTGATTCTACTACTGTAGCTTGGGAAGTATGCTCTAAACCTCCTCAGCTGTGAGGGGAAACTCGTGCCCTTGAATGGGCCGTTACTTAATAGGCCAAATTAAACCTTTATTCAAATCGAAATGAAAAAAGTGCAGTCACTAAAAATTGCGCAATATTAGGGATGTAAGTTCAAATCAAACATGTTGAAAGCTTGAAGTAAGTTTATATCTCGATAAACTCTGTCACAAAAAAACCCACATTATTTGCAACGTACGATATTAGTCTTTATTTCAACGTCATAACAGATGTTGCCTGTATTGGTGTAATGCCCGGTAATACAGCCAACAATAATATTTATGATCGCAGTATGTGATATTTGCACCATTAGGATATTGATTTTTACGACGATATCGCATTACTACCATATAAATGTAAGGTCAAACAAAGTTTTGTCAGGGCTCCCAATTCCAACGTAACATTTGTTGAGTTTTTACTGCTTCAATATAACATCGACATTCGACATATACTCGTACCTAATATGTTTAATTTTAATTATTTATATTTTAAGAATATAATAGTTTACACGTTTATTTCGTCAAGTAAAATACTGCAAAAATATACATCAGAGTTTCCTAGAACATTATATATGGTACAATGGCAGCACAGTACAATACTTGACGAAACAGTGGCGCGCTCAGCATTTGCCGCGGTAAACCACATCCACTGGTTTTCAGTGCAACCCTCCTTGTGCAGTTCGGACTTGGTCCTTTTTAGTTTTGTAGTTATTTTTAAATTATTATTATTTTTTAGATTTAATTTAGCTAAGAGTAGTTCAGTGTTATAACATAATATTAATTTTGTTAGTTTTATTTTTCATATCTGTGGCTGTGAACTATTAATTTGTTTTAGTAATATTTTTATAAACCAACATGATTTATGTGAATATTTTAAGATTTACAAAATTCGTCGTACTGGCCACTTAGCTTAATAAAGAATGAAAAAAAATTATTGCAAAACTGGACAGTGAAACGTCCAGCGATCGCGGGAACAAACGTTTTGTTCAATATAAAAAAAAATGTATTCGCTTGGAGCCGTGCTCCAACAACATCTGGACCTGGAAAGGAGTCCAAAGAAGCCCGCAAGCCCCTGCGTGTGCTATACATCGGCTATCAAGGTTTATGGTTTCAATTCTATTACGTATTTAGTACTAGGCCAGTGTACCTACTCCTACATCTACGTCGACTTCCTATTTCTCTTCCGCTCTCAAATCGCGTGCGAATACCGCCTCACCAACTAATATTCCTATTAACATCTAATACTAATAGGACTAACTAACTAAAACTTAGAAGGTACAAAAGGAAACAGCGATTTTATCCAGACAACCTTGTGGTGAGACAAGTGTGACAATTTACCCTGGAGGTTAAGGTTACACTTTTCCAAAGTTATATTCCTTCTTACCTGCATTATCTTTTTTAGTTTTCAGAACGAGTACTTAATTAAGTTACAAACTCTCAGCCTGCAGTAACCTCCAGTTGCAATTCGAAAACATAAAAAAACCTTAAAATCGCGACAAACCAATTCGCAGCGAACATCTAGCTACAATCGTTCAGAATGACCATTTCACTCCTCTTCTCTTATAGGTATCGCCATAAAAACTTCAGCGTTTCGCTAGTAAATTACGCCATTAGCAAGTCAATTTGCGAGTAATATTTTTCACATAGAAATCGATTTTTAATGCCCCGAAGGCAAACACGTATCGAGCGGTGTCTTTGATGTTAACAAAGACGCCGACAAAGGGCTCGAGTAGAGAGCCGCTTTGTCAGCAACTATTGTTCATTTTACTGTAATACCGTGTTCGTCTGGAACGCTGAAAGCACCTTCGCAATTGCTCCTAAATTGCTGTACTTACTTAATTGTTTTCCACTAATCGGCATAGTCATGCAATTGTATGAATGCGCTTTATTGCAGCCTTTATTGCTTTATAATAAAGCTGCTTATAATCAGAACTTTTGTTTTCGGTGGAAAGTGGTAGAACCTGTATACGGTTCGCCCGGGGTAGTACGACTGTCACAACCATTGCTGCCGTGGAATCATTGTTATTCTACGATTGTGTTCCGGTCGGAAAGGTGTGGATGCCGGTTACACTTATACCAGAGGCGGCCACCTCAATCCTCAGGGATATTTAGCAAAACATCTGTAACCAGCTTCGAGTAGGACAAATACTAACTATGGCTAATATTTACTAACAGGCCTAACTACACTAACAGTCCTAAATCCCACAGTCAGATAGGACTGTGGAACTTATAAACCAATAGTCCTATTAACACTTATCTTAGTAGGGCTAACTTACTAACTAACTTCGAACTTTGTCACAGCTGTCCATGGCGGCAGTGAATGGGGGAAGTGTAAGCGCGTTTGCTATGCTCATTAAATAAATAAATAAATCATTAATCGCCGTAGCCATGCAATGCAATGCAGGCAGCATGTCTCTTTTTTGTCTCAAATCGTGACGTAGGTAATGTTAGCGCTACTTTTTGAGCACTGTTATTTATATACGGATTGTCATACTAGCTGTTGCCCGCAGCTTTGCCCGCGATTTACTGTAATTTCAAATAGAAGAATATAAGAGGGGAGGAGTCTTGAAATCTCATAGAAGTAAATTAACAAATTTTGCAAGCACTTAACTTTAATTTTAAACCATATTGTTAAATACTAACTAATTTTTCAAAATCAGCGGATTTTCATACAGACTTTAATCAGATTTGACAAAAACGTTAAAACAAATATTTCTTTATTTTTAACCAAACATCCAAATAACAGTTTTCATAGTGTTTGCTTCGGAATTGGCGGAGTTTCATACATGTTTCTAGCTTCAGTAGTTTAGGCTCAGCGATGATGAACAGACAGTCAGGACAAGTATTTTATATGTTTATATGTATTTACAAAGCACTGATACGTTTGCTTTTGTTTCGAATTTTGTCTTAGCTTCAATGAACTAATTTTCCCAGTCTTATATTGTGTTTCTACTGCCGCCTCACCTTTTAATGCCTAAACTAAACTTACGAGCTTTTAAACCTCTTTTTTATTTCTGAGGAAGAATAAAAAATAACATTCTCAAGAAGGATTGTCGTTATACCTACCACTAGTTTAAACTCCCTTTCAAAGTTGTAAGAATAGCAAGCCAGCCACACAATTACCAGCTTTAAACTCATATGATGACCTTTAGGTAGGTAGATGATACATTTCAGATAGAAAGTTAATTAATGTAAGTAAATCTTGGTTAGAAGCTAAATAGAACTGTACTAACACGCAATAATGTCGTTTTTAGCAGAGAGCGGCAATTGAATCCAACATGGGGCCTTTATCACTTTGGTCCTAAATTAATTTAGGGACCTATCTAAGTATTTACACCTAATTGTTTTCCACTAATACCAACACCACTTAGACATAAATGTAATTATTTTAACTACGGAAAGTCTAATGCTGTTTTTCTCGGCAGAAGCCCTACAAAAGCATTTCCAAGGTGGTCCAATCACCAAATGTAATGTTGAAACGATTTGTTTGTTGAAAATATTCCCAATGTTCTTGCTGGTAGTAAAGATTGGTAGTAAAACTGGGAACTTGCACAGTTTACCTACTGTGCCAAATAAGAACACTTTTTAAAAACCTCGTTCACTTTGTAACCTGGGTCACCCGGGTGTCACCTGGAGTCAAGAACACCATTCCAGCAATGAAAATAAATAGGTACTAGTGTAAATTCGCAGTGGTGTATAGTTTTTTTTATCAACGACCAAGCGTTGCTTGAACAGTCGCATTCAGTGCTCTCCTAAGAGATTTTCTAGCAAACAATTTAAGAGCGGGATAGCGCTACGATTTGTGTGAGATGGTCGTAATAGTTCCCACAACGATTACGTTCACCTGAGATTTGATAGGTACGATCCTTTCGAAATGAGGGGATGTGTCGATAATCGAATGTTATAATTAAAGAAATTTCTTTCTTATACCTATATGTTATGTAATAACATATAGGTATAAGTTTTATTTAGAATAATAATTTTCAATATAAGTTCAATGCTTACTGATAATTTTTTTTAATTTCTGTAGTATATTTCTACAACTGAGATGATTGATGGCTTTATTAAGGTTTTTGAAAAAGAATGATTAATTTATATTTTTCATTCGGATGAATATATCACGTATTTACAATAAATAGTACATGAAACATAGTTTGTCATTATGATCTCATAAGATTGTAATAAAATGTTATGTGAATAAAATATACATAGAAAATTAAATGAAACAAAGCAATTAATGTTGGTACTTAGTTAACTGGTTATAAGTTTACTAAATGAATAATCAAATTGCTTTAGCAATAAACAAATGAGTAAATTTAATAAAGACCATTTAAGTATTGCAGGATTTTATCGACAACATGACTGCCCATCCTTACTAAGAATGCACCTTGACAGCACTAAGGGAAATGATTTTTTTAATAACATCAGTCTTCACAATATATCATCCCTTTATTCATTGATGCCTTGCTACATATTCGCGCATGTCTTTGTCTACTGATAGATTTTTGGGCAAAGGGGTCTCCAACAGCCGGTGTAAGTGAAAGCTCTTTTGAAATCTCTTCAATAGCGTATCACTCCGAGTAGGGAGAGGGATGTCACAGAACGACTGGAACATTCGCTGTAGGATCTTAACGATATAATTTTTAATCAGGCTGGCATATGAAGGTATGGTAAATTATTTCCGCAAGTCTTATATACTTGTACTTTGCACATATGAACCTGTCTTATTTTTATTAAGTACTTAATATATACATACATACATTTATACATAATATTTTGATGGAGTCTGATCATCATTCTGATCACTTATAGTAATCAAAATGTCTGTCCTCACAAAGCGGGAATTGTAGGATTGCGATAATATACAAAATATTTCAATTACATAATTTAGTTAATAACCTATAAAATATATATATATACATGTATAGTATACATAAAAGCAAAAGTTCACTCACTCACTCACTCACTGATTAAACTCTTAACTAACTGATTAACTCTAAGGTGGTAGAATAGGTGAACGAAGTTTGTATGGGAGCTCAGTCATTATAAGATTAAAACGATGAAAAATAATTTATCATTAATTTATCATGGACGAAGTCGCGGGCAACAGCTAGCTATATATATACTGAATCTGCATGCAGTAGGTACGTAGTTACGCAGTCATGCAGCAGGGAATACTTTTGCCGTGGCCTTCAGTCATAATGGATACTGCAAGACTGCCCCATCCAGGTCTTCTGCTCCTCCCGATTCGGGGAGACATATAGTATATATCTCCCCAAATCTATGTATGTAAGTGTAGTGTATGTAAGTGTATGTATGTATGGAGACAAGACTCCCATTCATCTGTAAATCTAACTATGAGTCGTCTTTAAACTTCTTGTGGCAGTAATAATATACACAATTCCAATCACTGAGGTTGTATATCGCACTCATAATTATATTATTATACAGACCTAATATTAAGACATAGGCTCGAATTGCGTTACGCATACTCACATGATTCTATTAATGTCATCCTTGATTTCAAATTGAAATTACCACGAAATTAGCCTTCTTTGTATCAACAAATTAAAGATACCCATTAGGGTATCTTTAATTCTAATGTGTTTTTGCATCGGACAAAATTGCAGACTGGTTTATTGCAATTTCCTAAA
>DWLO01002594.1:0-12267 GCA_018245335.1 Dalla quadristriga | reverse complement strand
TTGTAACCCTGTGTCACTTAGTCATACGATTTACGACACTCTACTTTAGATATCCCAAATAAATATCGCAGCTGTACACATTTGTGTGATTTTGGTTGTAATTCTGTATCATTTAGTTGTTGGATTTACAACACTCCACCTTGGATATCCCAAATAATGATGTGTGTAATTTTGGTTGTAACCCTGTATCATTAAGTTATATTAATAATTGACAGTCATCTCTGTGTCGTGGAAATACCCAAATTTGTAGTAAATACTTGTTTGTCTAAATGATTATTATTTTATAATAAAACAAACAAAAATCAAAGATTACATGCATGACACATACATTTATAATACATCAAAGATAATATATTATTGTTTTTTTACTAACACAAAAAGAAATTCTCAGGTAAATTTAAATTGTTCGTTCTTGTTGAAAAGCCAATATGTAAATTAACTAACAGAAACCTGCCATAACACTCGTTAGACATCGCTCGCATAGTGACTCAAATCTCGTTACCTAACCTGACGCTCGCTTCTATCTTCTACAAGCTAATCAGAGTTTCCTTGTTTGAACGTTTTCACATTACGCGACACTATATTGTCAATCGGGGCGATATAGTAAAACACTTTTTTGGAATAACAATTCTGGTACCCTTAAATTCATGATCAAGTGTGCCACGAAAACTAATTAAACTGTAATTTTTGTTTTATTATATGGAATAAAAATACTCTGTGTCATTTCACTGTTTTAGAGGGACAAAACCTGGAGAGCAGAAGTTTAAAAAATTGATTAAAATCTTATTTATACTATTAAACATTCATGATTTCCATAGGGGTATTATACTTGAAAGTTCAAAGTGGAAGTAATTTTAGTTTTTATTTAATTTTTAATGATAACACTGCTGACGTTGTTAAGAAATTTAATATAATTCGATAGTCTATATCGTGTCGTGTAATATGAAAACTACTAGAGACGTCAAGAGTCATTACTTGATCTCCAAGAAGTAGGAATATATAGGAAGTAGGAGTAGAAGGGTTAACTGAAATATGATAAATTGGACTATATTTGATCCACCAGATGTCTAGTTTTTTGACATTTTAACGATTATTAATTTTGTAATATTAGAGCAACTTCCATTTATTATCTATCTACGTCGGACGACGATGAATAATTATTTACTTACGTAAAATGTGTTTTTAAATATTTATTTAGGTGTTTAATTTTTTTATTTATAACCCACACAAACAGTTGAAGTAACCTTGTGAAAAGGTAATGCTAGGTCTAACGTATTTATTTGTTTAGGATGTAATCGATGTAATTTGGTTGACGCTAAGTGTCATAATCCAGGTGGAACGACTATAGCTAGCTTACACGATAACCATGATAAGACAATAGTTACTCTGTAACTGCACAGTCTATGTGAAATGTAAATTCAAAAAAAAAAAATTTTACTGTATACACTGCATATGTATCCACATTGTTATTATTTATTATATGTTCGCCATTACTCGCCATGTAGAACATATAAACACGGTGTTGGGAAACATATTTAATGACCTTACGACTCGTACATAAATTATTTACAATGAGGGATAAAACACCTAAGACAAAAAATATGAAAGCAGGATCGCCAAGTTTTCTACCGTACAGGCAGGCAGCGCGCTAGCGTCGATTTTCTTGGCATTCTATATTCGATAAATTCTATTTGTTTCGTATTTCATTGTGAAATATGAATCAAATAAAAAGCAATCTAATTTTTGCAGCTTAAAGAATCTAAATTGCCTTTTACACGCATAGGTAGTTGCTGACACACTGACAGTTATTCGTCTACGGCAGCCGTCGATTCTGGTCGGTGAGATTCATCCATCAATCCATACATCCATCAATCCTCAGAAACATTAGCGTTTATAATATTAGTATGTGTCTATTAATATGTGTCAGCTTGTTATCTTTAGTCCGACATAATGGTGATCAACATAACATATTGCATGATACTCTAACATTATCTTATTGGTAAATTTTAGTAACTATACGTGTTTCTAATTAGGTGATCGTCTCTGAGTAAATTTAACTTGAGACGTTTTCGTAATCAGTGTTGTTTGCGTTTTAATTTTCATGCAGAATTAATGGAATCACTAAAATATACCTTGGATCGAAAGAACTATGTAAACCTTAAATTTTGACATGACTTTTATTGTTATACAGTAAGAATTGATGAAGATAGAGCAGTTTAAAGTTCGATATATTATTGTGCGCGCAGAAAGAATAGTTTATCGACAATGATTGGTCGAAGGCATGGCGCGTCTTTCGAGTATATAGTTCAAACTTTGAGTTTACATAACTCTGAAACTACTCTGTCTTTATTAAGGATTTAAATAAAGCAAACTGAATTGCTCGCATGAGCATAATTTACTTATGTTCATAAGAAAATGTGTAAATTTGAGTGAATAGTCTCATTACGTTTAAAACTAAGTCACTTAAATTTGTGGGTTTGTTAAACAATTAACATATTACAAAATATGTTGTTTTCCTATCAAGTCAATTGATTTCTAACGAGCAGCTGTCGAAACGCATTGGCTTCATACATTGTGTCTGTTTGCCCGTGTGACAAATGCACACAATAATGTCGTCATGCATTTAATTTGTCAATTGACTGAATATTATAGATGATATCTAACTATTAAAAACATTGTTTATAAGTTCATGGAAAGAGAATTAGATTTTCAGACATGTTTTGCATAATATCAGTCTGTAATAATGCTTGGTGTCTACATGCCTTCTATTATTCTACTTCAGTTTCATAGATGATCCAAGTTATTTTTCAAAAGTCATAATATTTTGTATTAAGTAGGTACATTACACATAAATGTTAAAATCTAAAATTATTTAGAGGTACATATATTAATTGTATTTTGAAAGTCTTATATCTTAGAACCAATTTATATCTTAATGTCTATCAGGTATTTTAGTGTTGGGTTTAAATTACTATTTCTGGGTTATATAATGTACTTAATACTGCAAAATTATTGGTTCTTCATAATTGATACATAGCCTAACATTTGGAATCCTTCAAAAAAAATTAGTGCACTGTGTTGGAATATGTAAAACTTCCTATATTGTAGCTTACGTGGATATACTCTTTATTTAAATTATGGGTTATAATGTTGCACGTAAAAAATTATCGTAACAGCATTAAACTGTAGGCAGCCTTAACTAATTGAATTCCGATATTAATTGTGAATAGCTCATTTACAGCATGGGGATTACAGTTATTGAGGATATTTGCTTTTAAAAACTTTTAGGGTTTCATGCGGTTGGACAATTTTAGTTGTGCTTATGATACATTTTTAGGAATGCAATGGTTGAAATGTGTCGTGTTGATTCAAAAGGCGTTTAAGCATATTTAAGATAATTTATGTAAGAGCATTAGAGCATAGAATTGTATAAGTTACTTCTTGAGAAAATGACTTATTATAGGTTACACCTATCTAAGAAAGAATGAACGCGTATATTATGGGCGTGAAACTATTCTGCAACTTCACTGATAAATTTAACATAATTGTAATAGAAACAGCATATTAAATAGCACTACTCGTAGAATTGTGTCTGTATGTTTAGAATGAATTAAATTTAATTCCGCTACTGTTTCCTTTTCTTGAGTAATTAAATACTTCTTATTGTGTTCCATGCTACAAATAATTAAGGTTAAAAACTAAAATATTTATAATGACGGACATTATAGCATTTACTAACGTATAGTGCTCCGTAAAAAATTTGTTGCATCTGCACTTTGGAGAGACACTTACACATAGAATGAGGTAACATACAAAGTAAATTCTACATCTCGAGAGGATTTCCAATCTAAAATAAATGCGAGAAACAGGCGAAGATGCTAATATCAAAGTACCTATTCGATTTCATACTACAAAACTGCAAATAGCAAGTTTGTCAGGAGTTGCAGTATAACGAAGTTTAATTATAACTGAAAATTCACTTACTACCAATATACTAGCTTTTAACCTTGACATATTAAAATACTATTAATAATACTATGTATTCTTTCTTAGTATTGTTATGTATGACATTGCATAGGATTGTTAAAATACTTTATTAATGTACGAAATGAATAGTATTCAATAATGACCTTAAACAGGCTTGTCATACAAAATATTCGCACGCTATCGGCTAACTGACGGAGGAGATATTATGTATCGGGATAAGGTCATTTTGTGCATTATTGGTAGTTTTACTTTTATCAATAGTAACATTAAAATTAAAATTTTCGTATGGTATTGTTATATTGATCTATTATGCTATATTGTATCGTTTTCTGAATAAAAGACTTAATTTATGATTTCATGTTCGCTTGTACACTTATGATCATATCAATCCTGAATGGCTTTTGTGATAACCATTTCCTGTCCATGAATTCCCGTTTTTGACGATTGGGTCAATATCGAGTTATGGCGGCGAACTTATTAGAGTTGGCTCCCCTGATCGCTCCCTTAGGGGAACCAGCGAAACATTGAAGCCACATAATGAAAGAAAAATATAGTTATATTAATAACACTGCTATCCAGTATAAAAATGTTCAGTTTTACTTTTAGGTCGAGAACGGCACCTCAAGCTGCAGCTGCCTCGACCATATTGTACCCATTACACCAACAACGTTCTACATTAGCGGGTCACGTTGAGGGCAGGAAACGTGACGTAGAACGTATCGCAGAGTTTATTAATGAAACCGCGACGGATTTCAATTCTTAACGTGTGAAGCTATCTGCACTTATAAATTGGGCGGTCTGAAAAAAATACATTAGGTACTCGGAATACATAATTCTGAACCACCAGACCGAAACCGCAGCCACGAATATATTAAAATTCAGTTAAATAAAATTGTCATGTTAGGCAATATATTATGCTATATGGTCTAAGAGTATATTGAATGCTCCCGATTTCAATTCTTACTTTTGCCGGGTCGGTAGGTTTGTTTTTAGCCTTAGCGAAACCCTAGCCAACCACTTGTTTTTTTATGGACTGTTGCTGTTGGCCCTACTGACCTTCACAGCGTCACCGAATAGGGTGGTGAGCTGGAATTGCTCAACCACAATGAGAAGACGAAGAATTTTTCCGGATCCCGGCAAGTACCGGATCCGAAGCAACTCACTTTCTCCTACAACATGGCAGTGAGATGAACCTAAGGGCACACCTACTACTATATTTTTCCCTACTACTAACACTAATTTGGCACTTGTAAGGTCTATCACTGTATCAACAATGTATATCACTAAATTATTGTCATAAATATTGAAAGCTTTTGAATTACCTCACACCAAACGAAGATCGAGACCGCAACTACGAACATTCTTGAATAAAATGTTATTGTCGTGACGTCGTGTGGGGCAATACCGGACCGAGTATTTAATGCTCCCGATTTTAATTCTCACTGTTTCGGGTCGGGTCGGGAAGTGTGTTATGCCTTCTTTTTTATGTAGAGTATTATTTTTTATTCTATGGTATTTATTTCATAATTGTCTTATCTGTGACATAGCATTTTTATTTCGCGCCCTTTCATTTTAATTTCAACGGTGGTAGGTATATTAGTGCCGCCATCGTCCTCAGAAAAGGGAAATGAGGGGATAGAACAAAAAAACAGTGCGGCTCAGTGCGCCATTAAAAGTGGCATGATAAATACTTGATTGTGTTGTGGACTACCTACCTACAGATTTTATTTTGTGATATTGAAGTTGCTGGTGCTTACCAGTAAAGCAAAATGCACGTGCGAGTTAGATTATTCGGAAAACCAGATATGATAATAGTAGTGGACTCTAAACTTACGAAGATAGAAGAGTTTCGCAAGATAATAAAAGAAAAGTTTGATGTAGCACCAAAATTTCAACGTTTGCTTTATGGCGGAAAGCTGGTAAGAAAACTAAGAAAAGTTGTTAATTGATAGCGATAGCATGCCACTGGGATGTACCCAGTTGTACCCGGGTTGAGTATAACTGGTCGGACCGAGTAATGCTCAGTCAAACATCTGGCGTACCTCGAACGAATCCATCTATTTGAACGGTAGTTTCCGTTCCGACTCTCCTATCCGTCCATCCATCCATCCATCCATCAGCCTTTAGAGGCCAACTGCTGGCGTCGATGTAAAATCGCAAATGGCGTCGAAGTTAAGCTTGTCCACTAGTTTGTTTATTTATTGCACAGCGATTGTCTGCAGACCTATGAAGTCAGACTGAGCTGTCTGGGCTGCTTTGCATAAAGCTTTATGGAATATGTCTATATGTAGGGATGTGCAATACTTATCTGAGTTGATGCAATGAACAAACTTCTTTGTTCCAATTGGGTAAATCAATAGTTCCATTTCCTGTGTGCATCACACAAGTTTTTAAATAATAGTGATTAATCATTTAAATCACAATTGGAGCTACATAAAGATCGCCAATCATTTAAATTGAAAGAAAGTATTTAACTTATATTATAAACATATCGGACAAGGTTCCTAGGAAAGTCTAGCCAAGGAAGACTACACCACGTGAGGACGTGATTATGATTTGTTAGGCTAAGATGAATCCTCTTAAAAGTTCAAATGCTATTCGGATAGAAGGTTATTGTTAAGTTAATCCACAAAACATATGTGTTTGATAGTCCTGCGGACTAAGCAAGGTGTAAGTTGAAGCAAAATTGGTCTTTGCCTGTTTATATATATATAGATGTACATTTTCCTTCATCTGGTGTTTTTATAAAGTGAGACCGACCGCACATTTGATTTGGTTTCCTGGAACAATAAATGCACATTAATGCATAAGACACTTATCCATTAGATTCTGCTGTATTCCCCACTTTTGTTTGACTATTTAATACTAATACAAATTTTATCTATTGCCAGTTGGAGAATGGTTATTCGTTTCACGATTACAATATCAAGCTCAATGATGTTATCCAACTTATTGTCAAGGTAAAAATTGAAGGACCAGTAAAACGTAAGGTAGCTGAAAAGGATGAAGAGCACAAGAAAAATAAAGTCGTAGTTTATAAAGGTATAAAGCGGGAACCTTACTTTTTATTTTATTTATTTCATTTATTTATTACAACACTGCCTCTTATAATACTTTCAATTAGTGTTATATATATGAAAAATTAAAAGTCTTGTTTTTCATACTTTGTTGTATCCCCTACATTGTGCATGGTTGTATTTTGGAATACAGCTACTAAAACTATTCCTGTACACATTTCTATTCCAGATGCCATCAGTACTTTATATGCCATTGGGGACTTAGTAGATGCAAAATGTCCCAAAATTGGATCATGGTTCGAAGGGAAGATAGAAAAAATTGTTTTCAACCCTGATATGGAAATTAAAACTACCTCATTGCCAAATGCAAATAGTTTGGAGCAAAATAATAAAAATGATTTGAGCAACTCACCTGAAGGTACTAGTCAAAGCTCAAATAAAAAGCGAAACGGGATTGCTAAGTTCTTAACTAAGACATCAAAAAAACAGACCAAAGAAGTGCATAAGAAAGAACCATTAGATTTAGAGGAGAAGCTATTATTTAAAGTGAAGCTAGATATTGAGTAAGTATTTTTTTAGGTGACTATCAGATATGAGTTCTATGTTAGCTTTCTCATCTGTATTCAATGTTGAGGTTATCAAAGTCGAACTATAAACAAATTTGACCTGTGCAAATTACTGGTTTTTATTTTTAAATTTCCATTGAGTTATTTATTACTGTACGGGTGGGTGTACAGTAATTGCATTACAATCTAGCCATATAAGGCTAATAAGTAATTTAAATCTGATTTTAACTGGTCCAAATGTATTACTAAGAATGTGTCCAATAACACTATCCATATTGTCTCTATTATATGTCAATTCTATATTCAAAAAATAATCAATCATATCTTGTCAATAAAGAAAATATACAAGTCAATCTGAGATAGCAATTTATCAATGAGTATTTTCACAAAAGTATTCAGGCTAATGGCTAGTGCTTTGTTTGGTGTAGCCCCACAGCTGAGTACCATAAGTCCAGACTGGCATTAGGACTGGTGTAGGTATATCGTAATATTTTGGTTTGGATGAACAATTGATAATACTTTTTCTTAGTTTCTTAGGAGTACATATTTATGTTTATTGATTTAGATTCATTTCATTTGACTATCCATGTAGCTCTCCAATCAATGATTTTGGTTTTAGGCTATTTGCACCTTGTCCGCTGCTTCTGCATGGGTATCACCTACCACCATAATAGCAGTATCAGCAGCAAAGGTCGCAATGGTGTTATTTCCTAGTTTGGCAATCGTAGTTGGTGTATCATCGCCCCTTACTTTAGACATAACCTTCTTTTTGTGTTTATTTGTTTTCAGACCAAAATAGCTGCTATCGGTCGTAAATTTTTATTTCATAGTTTCCAATTTTGTTAAATATTCTTCAAATAAAACAAAAAATTTAATTTACCTTTATTTTTTAGCGAACCAGAAAACTTCTATTACAAACTTCAAGACATAAGGCCCAGGGCGCGTGTTCAAGTGGCCGCTAAGGATTTAGTCGCAGGTCATACTGTAATGATCAATCACAACACTGAATATCCTTTACAAAAAGGCTATTGGTAAGAAATTGGTTGTTTTTTTTTCACTGGGAATGCCGCACTGGGAAAGTGGATGGGCAACTGATTCTAGAAAAACTTCGCATTTGTACCATCTCTCCTTATTGAATGTGTATATATTTTTTTACTTGTGTACAATAAATAATGAATTGGCCACTAACCGCTCCACCAATCCGCTCAGGAGCTGCGTGCTCCTCTAGGCCTCCTCAGTTGTGAGACCTCAAACTCTACCCATAAATGTTTTCTCATTTGTACATGTTAATTTACTTGGCAGCCTGACTTAAAAATATTACCTGTATTTACAAAATGATACTTATTTATTACTTCGTAGTATGAAAGTCGGGATTTTGTTATTAAATTTCATTTTTTTTATATAATATTTTGTTCCTCGTATTGATACTTTAAATGACTTTTATCCAAATTTAAACTTTGCAGGTATGATTTTAAAGTAGAAAGAAAAATAAAACATCGAGGTGGGTACGACTTACGCGGCACCTTATACTTAGGACCAGATAGCATACCCCAGAACGATACCACTGCAAGGGTAGTGGATAAAATATTTGTCATAGAACAGGCAGTCCCATTAAAAGACAGAACATTGAAGTATAAGAAAATGACAAGCATTGTACCTGATATGCGTGAGTTTTTCTCATTTTTCTTTACATTCACAAAATTTCAGTTCCACATCCCTCTCGCGCGCTAACTTTTTCTAAGTTTATTTCAACAACGATATCGAAGCACAGACAGACAAAAATACTTAAGACGTTTGATAATGTTATGGTGTCCTATAAATAGCATATTCCATTTAATTTTTGAAACCAATTTAATTTTCAGGGGCTCAACCTATGAACTGTATGACATGTAACGATTTGAGCGTGCCGTGCAAAGATTGCGGCTGCTACATATGTGCTGTGAAAAAGGAGCCTGAGAATGTATGTATTATATGGCTGCGATCCATATTGGCCCACTGCAGGACACACGGGCAATGATAAAGAGCTATGTCTTTTTGTCGCTCAGCCTTACGTGGTAGTTCCTACGTTAAAGGCATGGTTGGTAACAGCCAGTACACCAGGGCTGCAGATTTCGTCGTGCCATGCAAAGACTCATGGTCTACAGAAAAGATTGAAACTAATGGTGTATGGTGGAAAATACCCAATAGGGAATAAAATTTGGTTCCAAAGAGACCTCACTGCCGTCTGCTTACAATTCCACAAAAATAAAATTTACTATAAAACATGGAACACATAAAGTGGAAAAAGCGATAGCTTGGAAGGAACTAATTCAATCCCAAGCCTTTTATCATTTAAGTATTCTTTAATGTGATAATAAGCTTTGTGGCACAATGATGGCTTTTTTTCTAAACCTGTATAAAGGTAGGGATTGAATCGCAGCTGGATCTTTATTGTATATTCGTACAGATATTCCAATAAATGAATGACTTTACTTATGAAGCCCCAAGCGCCGGCTTCAGAAAAACAGCTATTTATTTGAGCGGTAATTTGTGGCCGTTCCTAGTTTGTACAGTGAAATTCGAATCATACAAATCAAATATAAATCCATATTATTAGTAAACAAACGTCTATTTTTGCGAATGTATATGACATTTTACTAAACGTATTGCGATGCAATCTCTTTAAATTTCCCTCTTTCGTGTCTTCACCACGTGACAGTTCGACGTGAGGGTAGATGCCCTGCTAATGCTAATGGAACGATAATTATTATTACACAGACGCTTATATGCGACGATTGCGACAAACATTTCCACTTGAAGTGTCTCTCTCCGCCCCTGGCGAAGGTTCCTGACGACGACTGGTATTGTCCCTCTTGCAAACGGGACCCTAATGAAGTTATAGCGCCAGGAGCGTCTAAACAAGCCAAGAAAATATTGACTTCAAAAAGCAATAGAGATTGGGGCCGCGGGATGGCCTGTGCGGGTTAGTGACTTTTTTCTAGTAGTTTTATAATACTGATACCTAGCATACAGCGGTGGCCAGTGACCACAATATGCGACTTACTTCTTTTAAGTTTGTAGGGATAAAGTATTATGTGTTAAAAAGGATATTTAATAATTATCCCTTTGGCAAGCCGTATCCTAAGTGCCGTCAATAATTGATTTTCTATTGTGTGACATTACTGCCACTGGAAGAATACAATCTGTCGATGTTATATTCCTATCGTCCTGGGCGGGCCGGCCACTCGGGTGGTAACGGCAGCCTTCCTAATGACAGTTACACCTGGGACCTGTGAAATGTCATTTTACAAAATTTCACTAGGTTTTAGAACTTGTTTACGGTTCGCCCAAGTACAAGTTCACAAGTTTTTAAGTAAATATTTTTTACAAATAACGTCTCCATTCTGTGTATTACCTATAATTTAATAAGTCGGGGAATTTAATGATTTGCAGGTAAAACAAAAACATGTTCGATGCCACCAAACCATTTTGGGCCCATTCCAGGGATAGAAGTGGGGATGTGCTGGCGGTTCAGAATACAGGTAAACTCATGATATTAATGGGCTAACAACTGGTTAATTTTCATAACCACGTAATGTTTGTAAGTTATGAAGTTTAATATTGTACCTTGCCTTACATTTTTTGATAACTAACTGTTGCCCTCGACTTCAACTGCGTTAACATTATGATGTTTTCTTTCACTCAGGATATTTATTCAGGATCAAAAGTATCCTATGGCTATATCCATTGCTCAAACTACGTCTCTTCTCTCTCTAATTATATAATATTATAATTTAAAAATATATACTCGCATATTATTTTTCCATTGGAAGTTTGTCACAGATATCCATGGGTGGCAGTGGATGATGGCAATCCGTGCCCGTTAGCTATCCACAAAAAAAATTAAGAGTAAATAAAAAAACAATTTGGTAAAAATAATATTAAGTATGTAGATATAAAAATAGGCTTCCTCTTTTAATTATTTGACTGTTACATAATGGGAATGCTATTAAAATATGAATAAGATTTTTGTGCACGGGATTTATGGGGTAGGTACATAATAAAGTTCAGATTAACACTTTGGTATATAGCTTTCAGAATCAGGAGTTCACAGGCCGCCAGTGTCGGGCATACACGGTCGCGACGTGGAAGGAGCTTACAGTATTGTTCTGTCTGGTAAGTAATCTAAAAAAAATTCGCATGTATGGAACCAGTTCCTGTAACCACACTTAGTGTCTGGAGATCTGATGTGTTGCCAGTGATAACATACGGATCCGAGATGTGGTCCTTTATAGTGAGCCTAACTCGCTAGCTCAAGGTCGCCCAGCGTGATATGGAGAGAGCAATGCGACCGAATAAGAAGATTTGAAATTGGTAGATGAACATAGATTACCGACGTTGCTCACAGAATAAGTATGCTGCAGTGGCAATGGACAGGCCACGTTGTGCAGACGATAGATAACCGATGGGCCAGAAAGTTTCTCGAATGGAGACCACGACTCAGAAATAGGAGCACTGGACCCCTATCGCCCTAATTACAACGGTTGAGGTTTAGTTTTGGTAACGATTTGTTTCGTTTCGCAATCTTGATCCTTGATCCTATGAACTTTTTCTCAAGCGTTATTTTGACTGGATAAGTAAAGGTTTGGTTGTGAACGCTGTCAAAATATTAGTGACGTATTAGTTAGTCGAAAATATGACATCACAAGCGGTTCAAC
>DWLO01002593.1:0-12268 GCA_018245335.1 Dalla quadristriga | reverse complement strand
CCCTCCTTTTTTACTGTTCCGGCGACCCCCGAGATCTATACTTTTTCTCTACACGAGGCTGTTCAGATATCTTGAAAATCATGCGGGCGGATCACGGAGGACTATGAAGTTATAAAATGACAGTGATGCAACTATTTTATGTACGAAAATGGTGGATGGTATGGGTATACGGAGCGCGCGCTCAAAATGACTAACCTACAACATAACAAACATAATTTTAATAATAATTAAAAAAAACTGATCGCTTTTTTGAGTTTCAAAATGATTTTGAATATTTCAGAAAACACACCTAAGACTACCTCGAACAAGGCCGTAATAATAGTCGTATTCGAAGCTGGCCACAGAAGCGTTGCTATCATTATGTCTGGTATCTTGTATCCTGGTATTAGTGTGAACACCATCTACACCTTTCTGACCGGATCACAATTGTTAGACAACAATAATTCCAAGGTGGAAACACGAGGCCGCGGAGCGGGCGAGGGAGGCTAGCGCCCTACCGCCACTGCGCATTAGGAGACCCGGGGGAAGGAGACGGCGCTTTGCCCAACTCCTTCACTCGTCATAGAAGAGCAGCCCTACGTAGGATGCAAAAAGGCGCGCGTCGAGGCGCCACGGTAGTGATGCGTAAGCGATCCCGCGGCGTCTCATACCGACGCAGACGGTGCCGCTGGATTTAAGTGGGCATTCCGGCGTGCCGGCGAGTCTCGCATACCCGCCTGAGTTGTAGGACCACCCGGGATGCGTAAACGCATTTTTTTTTTAAACACTCACACCTGCCCTTGGACAATTTAATGCCCTAGGCCCGAGTACAAACATTTATCTGCCAATTAAATGTTTGCCCCGACCGGGGATAAAACCCGGGACCCAAGGCTCGTCAGACAGGGTCACTGGCCAACACGCCACCGAGTTAAAAAAAAGAGGTGGAAATGGGTGCTGTCCTGAGATTGCCTCGAGCGAACCGTATACAGGCTCTATCATCTGGCAGTCGCCAATGTTAAGCCACTCACGGGTTTGTTCCACGGCCCCTTGCCCTTGCCACTGTCCGGGGCGCAGTCCTCGGAAGCGGAGTCGCGGCCCGAGTCCGGCGCTCCGCCACCGCCCTGCAGCACCTGGATCTTGAGCCCCGTGTAGTCACCCTTCACTGGCTCTTCGTATTCCTTCCACTCCTCTTCCTCCTGTAATGAATAAGAAATATGATTAGAGATACGGAAGACAAAAACACGTAGCAACGCCAACTACAGGTAGTAGGACCTGTCCCGGTCCATCCGGGGCGGTACACCCCGCCACACCCATTTCTGACGTGGAATTGGTTTTCAACAATTGTGTTCCAGTCGGAAAAATATGGATGCCGGTTACACTTATAAGAGAAAACCACCTCAGTATTCACCTGTCACCAGCTTCCAATAGGACACGGGATTAGTAGCTGGGACTTAATAACAGTAAATGAAATGAAATGAAATGAAATTTAAATAGGCCTACCTCCCACACTTCTACTATTAACAAATACTAAACAACTAATATTCCTAGTAACACCTTATACTAACAGGACTAAATAACAGTCAGTCTAACTATAGCAGTACCTATGTGCAAGTTTATGAATTATGCTGTGTTACTTAAGAATTCTATTGTGAACATTGAATAAATAAACTATTCCTAAATAAAAACAAAAATCTAAATCAATCTAACTCAAACAAAATCTATCCATCAAAAATCAAATGAAACTTTTAGTTAACGCGTAACACAGTTAACGCATAGCACTATATATATGTGAATTTCACTCCCAATAATATTGTCATACCAGGGGCCTTATATGAAAATCAATTCATAAGGAATAAACTCCAGAAACATCCAATATTGTAACCAAGAAAATTAATTACTTTATTACGTCACATATGCGTAAACAAAGGTTTTATTGTTGCTGTTAATCTGAAATTAATCTTAATATTTAATCGTAAAGTTCAAGGTTACTATTAAAATTTGTTGTAATGTTAGTATTACGAATTCCATTTGGAGTCAGAATGAAGTACACAGACTTTATTATTGGTCATTATATGTCTTTGGGCTGCAGAGGCCCTGGGAATGTTATTGTAAAGAAACAAAAAACCCGACTGCAAAAGCACTTAACTGAAAAGAGAAAAAAAGCTCAAAATATGAAAATTAAAAAAGTTATAGCAGTATATTGTTGACCTGCCTGCAATAAATTTTCATATTTTGAGCTTGTTTATTTCCTTTCAATTAAGTGCTTCTGCGGTCGGGATAACAACAGCCAACTGTTTACTAAACAAATAAGGAAAGATAAAGAAATATTACACCGACAGGGACACAGTCTACGCCTTGAAACCAATCATGCTTTTTAAATAATATATTGACATCACACAAAACACTTAAAACACATACATTTATTAACTTGTTAAAAACAATCATAACAAACATTAAAACACTTTCCATCCATTGTGAGCATTACCTAGTAACTATGGGTTCTTATCAAATGCATTGAAAATTTACTGTTATCTTTATTAAATCTTAAGTATGAAGTATTGTTCATGAGATAGTTCTTTCACTACAATATATTGTTACTGTGAACACAAAGACATGAAAACTGTAATATTATTACTATTAAGTATGTCTTTATACATCACAAAAGAATAATAATATAACAAATAAAAGTCTTGAGGCAACTCAGCAGTATGTTGCCAGTGACCCTGACAGATAAACAGTGTGTCAAAATGCATAATCAAATATATTTTTTATTAGATATCTCCTTGCATGGCGAATCCTTCTGGAGGCAGGTAGCATAAAAATTATTCTCTTTTTTTTTTCAATTACTGCCACTTGATGAGTATAAGAGTAACACCCATTAAATATTGTACGAGTAAGGAATAGTGAGGATTCAGCCATCCTCCATCCATACATCAGGTTTTGAGTAAACTGCTAGACATACGCCTCTAGTAGAAACGTCCTAATAAAATATATTGGTATTCCTAAGCTAGGGCAGACATTAATGCCATGTTTGTACTGGGATCTTGGGCATTTATTTGTCTGTTATCTGTGTGTCCACCACCTGCAGCACAAAGAATCCTAGCCCAAGTGTGTAAGTGTCAAAATGTTTAATTAAAAGATAGACAAGACACTGCAAATACATTCTTATCACTAAACAGCATTTTCTTTGAAACAACCTTGTGGTGTGAATTATGTTAAGAAGGGCATTGGAAAATGTAGGATACAGTAGTCTTATTTTTAAAGATTATGATATCGCTAATGCAGCTTTTAAAACATTGCCATGTAAAGCAACTTAATAAGTAAATAATGTATACCATATTTGTTCTACATAAGGAATTACCACTTTCTGCTAACACAACATTACTACCATCTTCACACAGTTCAATTTGGCTTGTAACCAAATTTGTGTTAGATAGTGTTCACAGTCACTGTCAATCTAAAATTAACTTTAATCATGTTGGGGATACAGGCGTCTTCCCGATGCGCTGGCGCATGATGGGGGAGTTTTGAAATGGTATATTAAATTAGGTATTTAAAATTTGAGTAAATTGTAAAATATGTTTACTCCAATTACAAGATTAATTCGTAACTTCTCGTAAAAATAACTCAATATATTTTCAGAATTCTAAGTTCGAAAGTCTGTTAGGTGCTTCGTGAATTATACCAATAAAACTTAAATGCCTTTACACGAAATATAATTCGCAGTTTATTTATCGTAAACCGCGATTCGCTCGGCACAACTCCGTCTGTCCGCGATCTGAATCATGGTGAATAAAGTCATTGTCCTTAATGAGAACGCAATAAAGGATACTAAACTGCTACGAATGTGCCACAGATCCGCACTGTTACAAGTTAACCTGTACTTGCCCTACATTCGAATGTCAATGAAATGAACGATCTTAGTTAAACACGCAATCATCGGAGCCAAACGGTAAAATAATACCTAATAAGAATATCCCGCGCCTTTTAAATGGTACACAGATGTGATAGAACCGTGGTTCCAGCTATAATTACCGAAAAATTGCCACCTGCATATCGTTTTATGTCGAATGACTTCACTACGAATATTGTAAGCTTCGGTTGATCTAATGCCGAGACTTACCCCGGCTCGGCCTCCTTCCTCCCCTTCGGTAGCTGGGCGTTCCTTCTTCGGGCGCACATCTGTTTTCTGCTTTGGGTCGTCCAACTTTTTAGTGAGCTCGTCCGCTGTGGCAAACTTTTTCACCGACTTCGACTTTTTCCTGTCCCTCTTCGCAAAGAAATCGTCCAAATCGGCCATGGCTAATTTTGATGATGTGGGATAGCGGTGTTTATGGTAACTTGGTGAATACAGCAATATTGGAACGAAAAATCGGGGAAATTGAAAGACGGATCCCCCAAAATGATTTTTGTGGCAAGCGTGGCCGACTGTTTTTTTTTTAAATGGCAGTTTTCAGTGTTGTCATATTACTAATCTAAAAAACTACCACAAAATTACACGTAATCAAATTATATTTATTATCTATAGATCGAAATCGTATTCAAAAATACGATATTAAAATGATTATAATACAAAAAGTATGTCATAAACACATGCAAAACAATAGTAAAAAGTTCCTGTATATATTATTATCTTCTCTGGTAAAAAGTAAAGTATAAATGATTAAAAATATTTGTTATTGTTCATGTGGCAGATGCTGCATAATGGACTGCGAATGGGATCAGAATTGAATTCTCTCGCAACGATAGCGACAAATAAACTCTGGCCATAGTTCCAAGCTGCAATGCTATTCCTGGTTAAGATAACGGGTAAGGAAATGGTGGCGCAGGGGACGCTAAGAATTTCCGACAGAGATCGTACTGCCTAACTCAACGACTGTCAGCCTCATTCGAAAGCTTAGTCAACGAGCTATGAAAAGAGCAGTGTGCTGTATGTAACTACGCGAACGAATTTACATTCATGATATCTGGTACCGAAGCAAGGTCTGACTTACTATCTTGTACAGTTTGTAAACTGGGGCTACTTTGTTCAAATGCCTGATAAGCGATGGAGAAGAAAGGTCCTCGAACGTAGAATAACTGATGTGATGGCCAGTCATTTTTACACGAGTAAACTGATAGCAAAAATAATAAATGTCATTCAAAGATATAAATATTTAATACAGATCCAACTCTATTATCATACGTTAGTTTATTAAGTGTCATTCTGAACAAGAATGTATCCTCCTTATTTCATTCGGCCTTTAGAACCAATCGCCGCTTATCACCTGAACGGGAAACCCGTACCCGTATTGGCTCGCTTGTCAATAACGTTATCTTATCATATTATCCAAATATCTACCTGATACGTTGACCAGGGAATTTTAGTCGCATATTGGAAAGTAAAAATGATAGGCACAATTGCCAGAACGTCTACCTTGTACGGTAGAAATGTGATGAGAAGGTGCATCAGAAATGGACACTTCCATGGTGGCACACCTGGAGAGGTAAGATTTATCATTATGATATTTATTAACGATATATCAATAATTTTAGATGCGTATCGGTTTAGCTTACGTAACGAGGCATGGGGAGTCAATTTGAAGGTAGACATTTTAAAATATCTTATTTCAACTGAGTGACGATTGATTACTACTCGATATTCCAACATTGTTGCCGTGGTGCTATTCTTGCGATTCTTGGCAATCTTTTAAAGCATAATATAGAGAAGTTTACGATAGACAGGCATGTTTTTTTATTAAATCATGTGAATACCATAAAAACATGTAGTTCCACCATACAGTAACGCCCATAGACATATTTGATAAACCTCAAATAATATTGTGCAAGAGACTGTTAGTCAATCAGCTAGTCCCGTAAGTATTAGGTATTAATATGAATATTATTTGGTTAGTATTCTTTAGTAATTGGTCTTATAACTAACGTAAGTTAATCCTCTCAGTAAATATTAGAAATCCCGGTTAGTAATCGTTAGTATTTGTCCTATTCAAAGGTTGTATAGAGGTATATATAAAGGTTGTATCCCTGAGGTTGCAGAGCATTTAAAAAATATGCAAATAAAATTATGTCAGTCGAAAGTTTGGGATAAGGGCTGGAAGTTCTTCTAAAATCTTAAGTTTTTAAACAGTTTTTTTAAGAAAAAATATATATTAAAATACAACAATGGGCTGACAGTGTTAGGTAGCCAGTAGTAGATACCATGAAACCTATAATCAACCGCAAAAAAGACTGAAGGCCTTTTTGCAGTCTATTACAGTTACAGACGTGTGTTGAAATGAAAAACAATGGATAGTAAACTGTTGCAAATATATCCACGCTACCCTGCCATCCAATAAATTGCGAATCCTAATGACGCGATATGCGTGACGCGTGAGTTCTATACTTACTGATATCTTCATTCAATCATTACAGGGTATGCCATTCAACGTACACAGCAAGGCCTGGATAACCTGGAACTTCATATGGTTTGGAGTGTCTGGCTTTGGATCGCCTTTCATCATTTGCTGGTACATGATGTACAAGAAATAATGGTACGTTTGAGCACTTAGTAAACATATTGTCTGTGGCATCGTAAAAAATATTAATGAAAATTTTAACATAGATTATTATTTTACTATGCAATAGAATCAATGATCATCATTCCAACAAAATGATTGTGAATATAACTATAAAAAAGGTACGCTAAGATTTTTTCGTTTTCATTTGTTTGGATGTATCAAGCCTTAATCAGCACGGTCATCTTCAATACACTCAGCATAATTTTCCAATAACATGAGTGAACGGGATTTGTGTAACTATACACTTAGATATACCTAACCCATAAATTGAGTTGTGGGTTTTTCGTATAAATAGGGTGACCTTAATAAGAACGAGTGCCGAGTGAGGAACTGAGGACATAGGTAGTGTTTTACCTAAGCGCCAGATATTCACTTGGTTACACTTGTAAAAGTTTGATTTTTTTACGCAAATCTTTCACTTTCTGTTTTGCCCGCGTGGAACGTATAAAACCCCATGTTAAAATGTCGAATGTATAAAAACCCATTCACTAGTTTTTGTGCGATTGAGAACTAAACCAAAGTTTAAGAAATGCACTAAACATCATTAGACCATACCCATCCTCACAAATTTTCACATTGTATCTTATGTTGGAGGTTGATCACAGATGCAATTGCACTCCCTGATTTAGCATTATTTTAAACGGAAATTACACCTTTCCGATCGAAACTCATATAGCTAAATATAACTTGTAAAGAAATTATAAATAGTAATTTTGCTTTTAACTATAAATCTGTCAGTCAGATTTCGCAGGGTGCGAAACTATTGTATTCCACATAGTTTTATACTTAACCTTACAGAGTCACCTTCGATTATATAGTGTCAGGCAACGAAACACATTTTTAAAAGTACATGTACCTAAGAACAATGTGTCTTATTATTTCCCTCCTCAGAAATCTTAGAATGTTGTTTTCAATAGTTTGCTAAAACAATACGTAATTAAGGTCCGAATAATGTCAACACATATTTCATTGTTTGAAGAACTAGGGTACTTGTTAGCATGCTTGAATAAACCAAGATAAAAATATAATATTGTATAGCATTGTTTTTGTAGCTTTATTTATTTAGTATTTCCTTTTAATATTTGTATAAAGAATTAATATTAAAGAATAATTATGAATTGGACCTAGAATAATTATATGTAATTGGTATACTTACATCATCTACATTATTGTACCAAGACTTTTTGTACGAAAGACTTTTACAAATTTACCAGTATAGCATATTCCATTTTGTAAACACTATATTTATCAATTTATTACTAGAGCCTCTAATTTATTTCAGGTACATGACGTAAGGAATTCAAAGACTACTAGAGCTGTATCAAAATAATGTAGTGTAAAATAACGACAGTATCTCAAATAAATATTTTTTTAAACGTAATTATTTTTTTTTATCATTTTCCTATTTCTACCATTTGTATGCGTTCTAATTAAAAATCTACCATCAGTCTTAATTTTGATCGCAGTTCTACTGTAGTTTTTTTTATTGAATAAAAAAAATTCACCTCGATTGCGAAGTTAGGCTTTGTGGTCAATGAAATTGACTTAAAGGGTTTTCCTTCGTGAGGTTTGCTGTAGGTACTTCTCCATAAAATATAATCAAGATGTTGACTCCTTTGGCCCGGGCTTCCACCCAGCTTGGAAGGAAGATCTTCACTACATCCGTAAGGAACCACGGCCATGGCGGAATAGCCGGAGAGGTGAGTTCTCTTTTCAAATTACATAACATCTGGTTTTGACGTTTAAATCCATATTAGGATAAATTAAATAATAGACATACTTGTCGTAATTGTCAAGCACTCGTAATTAGCAAGATTTAGCCATCGTGTAGCCCTAAAATCTGCGTCTTTAAACATTAGGTTTAAGTGTAACTTGATTATAGGTTAGTAATTGGGAAAAATTGTAGGTAAGAAGACCTTGAATTTAGCTTTTGGAATGGAATTAGTTTTACTTACGATTTTGTGTACATTTTTTAAATGCCATATCCTCTTGGATTACTCAAAGAATATTTAATAAGCAGATAAGTGTGGCAGTTTTACTACTTACTACCAAACCATACTTAATTAGGTGTACAATATAACATCATTCAATTCTACTTCAAAATTGCAACCATTGTCTTCACCACTACTACTGAGCAAGGATCTCCTCTCAAAACGGACCATAGTCTAACACCTAGTCTTGGATCGCAGTCTTGGCATACCAATGAGAACATTATTCTCATGCAGGTTTCCTCACAATTTTTCCCATTAAGTTAATGATTTTGAATGAATTTGAACAAAGGTTTATGAAACTCAACATATAAGACTTGAAGCGAATGCCACATGTCATTAAGTACGCCCATTGTAAAATAATCTTTAATGGTAAATTAATTAAAACTATTTGTTTTCCAGAATCTGCCATTTGGCATTGAAAACCGATACAAGCTGACGGCAATGTTCATGGTGTTCATTGGATCCGGGCTTTCAGCTCCCTTCCTCATCTGCCGTCATCAGCTCCTCAAGAAGTAAGCAAAGATCGTGTACTACATTAAGTGACTGACTGACGAATTTGACTGACGATCGACATCAGGGTTGCTGATTGGTGCTGTGCCCTTTGAATCCAGCAGTTTGTCACTGTGTTACTCAGAGCATCAGGTTATTGCCTAATCTTACTAATATTATAAAAGAAGTTTGTTAACCAGAAATATAAAATATAAGTAGGCACCATTTCAAATTGTAAGTACGTAATCGCATTACCACGAGTTGGTTTTAGCAGATAAATGTTTGTACTCGGGTCTTGGTTGTTTAATTGTGTTGTTTTCTCTGTGTCCGCCACCCGCAACACAGGGAATCCTAGTGCGGGCGTGTGAGTGTGTAAGTGTTTTGTTTTAAAACTACTGCATATTCCCCATTGCGTCGCGACTAAAACGGGTGTGGCGTGGCGTTGAATGCAGGTTTAATACCCAATTACCCGTGATCATTATAGAAAAGTAAAAGCACTGCGAAAGTGAACTCCACAAGACTAGTGTGCCTAGTGCCTGCTTGTCTGCGGCGAATCGCTGATCGACTCCTGATATTCAATTACAACCGCTGTAATGGAGACCGTTGGTGAAATCGGGTCATTATGGCGTATGTTGTGGCCCATCTGTGCTATTCAAAGATAAGGGAGCTAAGTAATTTGTCAACGCCAACCCAGCATCGGCTCACGACTGACAACAGGTGTCTTCTTTTTTAAAGCGAATAAGATAGCAAACGAGCATCCCGCTGCTACCTATGACATCTGTGACAAACCTCGTATAGGACCGTAAAAGGAACTGGGGATGTAGATAAAGCAAAAGGAGGTTAGGGCAATAGGTTACAACGACAAGTAGTGCGCTTTAAAGTGCTTAAAGAACTGAAGGGAGCACATAATGATGGATAGAGGTAGTTTATTCCATAAGCGAACGGAGACGGCAGAGAGGGATTATCCGTAAAATGATAATGTGTGGATACCAACGACGCATGACGCTGATAACTGATACAATTAGGATAACCCCTCGCGAATATCTTGCCAGGCATAATTTAGCATGGGTAATAATAAATTAAGCGGTTATCACGTTCTCAGGTAGGACAATGAGCTGGCTTGTCGTTGACCTCACAGCGGGCATTGTTGGTGGATGTTTCGTCATAATTTAGCATTGGAAACGGACACCCGGCATCTGAGTCAAGGCTGGCGCAGCAAGCGGGGATTCTGCATTACGTCGATATTGAGATGAGACTTGAGGGCATTTTGGATGTTAAAAAGAGGATTGACTTAGATTTCAGGCCTTCATCTGCGGCTCTGTAGCTCTCAGAGGCTACAAAACGTCGGGTTACAAAAATTACAAGTTATCTATTGCGATTTCATACATGCATTCTAGAGGTACGACAATATGATTGTCATCGAGAATTTCCGTACGTCAATTTTATTCAGACATGAAATTCCATAATACTCAACGGGAACCAAATTGTAATGACTCAAGAGAACCTTGGAGAACTTCGTACACCTTCACACAACGAGGTGTCACGGTGAGGATTCAGAAAGGACCCTGAAAAAATTCGTACACCTTCAGACAACGAGGTGCCACGGTCTCACGGTCACCCGAAACCTTACGACGGTGCTTAAAACTAACTAACTGACTAAATAGCGTTGTTTTCTTCAACTAATCGGATTAAACTTATCCGGATTTGCATAGTAAGCCGCTTCGAGCCGTTTGATCACGTTTTGGGGGGAATTATCGTAATTTTACTCTTCAACCGGCTAATTAAGGTACGGTTACACGTGACCAGTGAGGCGTTAAGTGTCGAATGTCTTTATTAGAGAACGTGTCGCGAGTCCACTTAGCGACGGGTACGTGTAGTCTGGCGTTGGGTTGCAACGGTTCAAATGTCTTATGTATCGGAGTGTGTGACGGTTTGGATTGGGAATATTAACGATTTTTTTTTCTTCCTTAATCATTAGGTACATCAACTATTTGTTCTAGTTATAGCCAGTTCGTAAAGAATTCTGGCGGACACTGACAAAGTTTCCGCCAGAACACTTACAACTGCCAATCAGACAGCGGTGTAGACCATCTCGTGCCCTAAGGGAGCTGCTCCGGGCACATTGGAATTGGAAATCAATTTTCGAATTAAAAGAATTTCTGTGGCTGATTGGAGGTTGGCACGAATATCGATCGGCCTTAATAGCGAGCTGACGGTCACAGCATGAAAGATCTTTCCTTATAACCGTTTTGGTAAGTGAGAAGCGGTTCGGGACCGTATCGGTATCGATATGGAAGATAATCGTCGCTCTGGATCAAGTCGATACCAGTCCCGTGTTAAAGGAGTCAGTTTAGATTGGACAACCCTCAGCCTAGCCGTTCAATTTTGATCAGCAGCGATAGATTGCTACAGCTCCTGACTGCTGAAGTAGGCAAGGTGTGAGGACTTAAGACCCCCCGAACTGATTGGGCGTTGCGCCAGGGGGGCATTGAGGTTCCCTTCCTCTGAGCTGGACGATTATAGGTTAAGTGGATTAGAACCTGACATAAATTGATCTCTCCCGTTAGGTGATCCGGTAACTTGAGCAGATTTTCGACGCTACCAAAAACAAGCTCCACGAAATTGCTAGGAATCTGTAAAGAGATTACTTTAAGACTTAAAGAAATAAACGCTTACACACTCACACCCCCGCACTAGGATTCCTTGTGTTGCGAGTGGCGGACACATACAGAAAACAACACAATTTAACACACCCAAGACCCGAGTACAAAATTTATTTTATAAATGTTTGCCCAGACCGGGGATCGAGCCCGGGACCCACAGTTCGTCAGTCAGGTTCACTAAACAACGCGCCACGGAGTCGTCAATCCGTAACGGATGTCTCGAAGTTAATTTCCAACAATAACAGGGTTCGGTTTCGGACCTCGTTAGTCAAGCCGTCTCCATGACGCTAAAGACACAACAAATGGCTGAAACGTCTCGTGTGCCCTATTAATTGATATCCTTACTAGCTCAGAGGTCGTCGGTGACTAACAGTTTAAACTATTAAACTATTTATGATTCTGTTCGTATCGATTAAGTACCTTTATAACTTTACTGCGTAGGAAATGACGCTATCTTTCACCACATTCAAGGTAGAGAGTACCTTTATAACTTTACTGCGTAGGTAATTACACTATCTTTCACCACATTCAAGGTAGAGAGTACCTTTATAACTTTACTGCGTAGGTAATTACACTATCTTTCACCACA
>DWLO01002592.1:0-12269 GCA_018245335.1 Dalla quadristriga | reverse complement strand
ATGCCAGTTGAATGCAAATGGCGGACGTTCGGCACGCTATGATGTAAGTGTGTGCGTGAGGCGTTGTATATGTACGAATAGATCGGCACAGTCAGGGTGCTTCACTTTCGATGTAGGTGACGCGAGGTCCATCTTTTTTTACTTGTCCGTGTGGATGCTATTAGCAGGCTGTAATAAGTGGCAGTCATTTGACCAGAATTGCCTACAAAAAAAAAAAAAAATTCTTATGTTTCACGGAAGCTATATTTATGAGAATGTTTTTATGGACGGTGATCGTTTAATCTAGAGGTTTCGTGAGCATGACTTTGTGCATTTTAAATGTCATAATTATATAATCATTTCTTTAGAGCGTATTTTGGGGTTATTTTATTTAGGGGTATTATAGAGGCCACTGATTTAGAGCTTACTTTTCTTTACTTTAGAGCTTAGATTAAAACAAATTGGTAGATACGGTACGCTCATACATCGTGTTACAGAAAACTCTGCTAGATACACGAAAACACGCACCCGCACAATTACAATTCTTGAATCGTACACATTTATTAACCAACAACAGAGACAGTGAGACCTACTTAATATGAACTTCGATATGTTGTCGCATCGAGTGCAAACAAGACCATGCTTCGTGATCAACTAAACGAAACCCGTGACGCTTGTCATAGGTTTTGAGATCACGCGCGATAGGCAGGTAATGTATCCTTTTTTGAATTAATCTAAGCTTGAGAGTATTGTCAAATTCGACTTGAAGCGATTCCGCCGTCCAAGATAAAAATAATGCTGTTTTTCAATGTACACTAGAATACAGACACGCTAGACACAATTGAGTTTCTATAGTGTGTCTGCGATTCCGGCATTGCGGAAATGTGTGCCACCGAACTTTATTTTATTATGTACATGCGGTTCGCCTCCCTTGGACGGCAGAATAGCAGAGTAGGAGCAAGTATACTGACTGTGTTTCTTCTTGAGCGGCAGGGGCGGCGGGCGCGGCGGGTGGTGGTCTGCCAGCGTGTGCGGGCGCGCCTCGCCGTGCAGCGTGCACACCGGGCTCTGTCTGCAACCGGACGGACAACAGTTAGGTCCAATGTTTTTTTTAATGGACCCTTCAGTTGCACGGCCCTTCTGGCCTTTGCAACTGAACAGGGTACAAGTCTAATCAATTAATACCTTTTTATAGTTCTCATAAACGAGAAATAGGTCAAAAGAGACTGGAAATGTCATTTTGATTTGGTGATTGACCCAGAATTAACAACAGACAGTGAAAATGAAGCAGTGAATATGACGTGATCATTTAAATGTCACATGTGACGCAGAAAACGTTAAGTTTCTCCCTTAACGAAAGTAAGCTGTTACTAATCAAACTTGTTCGTAAAGCCAAAATTCAAAAAGCTACGGCGGTGATCCGCTCGAACCTTAAACATGTATTTGATATTACCACATAGAGGTTAGATAGTTAATTACACATTAAAGCATTATAATAACAATTTAAGTTTGGTCAATATATTGTGAGTTACCAATGAAAATGAGAAGTAAAAAAAAAAAGCGTTATTTAAAAAAAAACTGGAGATAATAAATTTAATTCGAAAGCCGAGTATACTTTTATAATTTAACACATGAAGAATACTGGATAAAGATTATAAACCACTTCATCAAAAAACATGTATTCGCACAATACCTGAAGACGTGTGCAACGCTGAACAAACATGACCACCACCACCATTATCCACCACCTTTCATTTGCATCTCCAGGCGAAGAAAAAACAAAAGTAACAAGCGTCGTGGAGACCAAATGTACAATACGTTTACACAGCCCAGTCTGAAAACTGCGTAACGTTTGCTTACATATTTGGCCGGCTGGCTTTGTTTGGTCTTAAAGCCGAGCTTAAGCCGTTTGGTATAAGACGACTTCATAACTCAGTTGGTAATAGTGAACGGTCACGGGTTCTAAGATGCGGCAGACATTATTGTGACAGATAAGCGCTGTTTGAAGGGTCTTGACAGTTTGTAAGGAATCGCGTCCTTTATACTCATATTTCAATGGAAATCCGTCCATCTAATAGGAATCTTAGTAGTACAGAGGATGGGTGTGAGAGTGTAAAGAGTAATAAAATATGTATAATTATTAAAAATGAATATTTTCTACTGCAAACTTGTCACTGCCAACCGAGATATTACCCGCTGCGGCGAAATTTTAACGTTACTTTAGAGCGCTTACACATTTCGCATCCCTCTCATTCGCACATTCTATGTAGCTAGTTTTTGATACACAAAAATAGCGAAAACAATTCTCTATTATTATTAATATGTTTAAAATTTACATCATTTTACTTCCGGGAAAGTTGACAGATCACATGTTTTTAAAGTTTGACTTACAATAATTGAAAATGTTGGAATGTGCGAGCGAGAGGGTTGCGAAACGAAAGTCCCTTAATATACCTGATCTCAACGTTGGGGAAGTGCTGCTGCACGTCCGCGCGCAGCGTCCGGCGCGTCTTTGCGGGCAGCTCGGGCGGCGTCTCGCTCTCGTCCGACGTGATACTCGCTAATCTAGTGTTTACAGGCAAGGTTAACGACTTGTCCGCACGTACGCTGCCATCGCATGTACGAGTTACGTCATTCAATAGATAAACATAGTGTGTATACATTAAATAAAGAATTGTTAAAGGTTTAGGGGTGTGAAAATTATAAAATTATACTAAAAAATCATTTGTAACGTCACATGTAAAAGGAATTGGTAGTATACTGTTCAGTACATATTAAGCAGAAAAATAAATAACAATTTAATTCATCTTCATAACTAATAGAGTTTAAAATTAGAAGAACAAGTTAGCACTAGGTAATAAACTTCAAAGAACAAATCACCTCAACATGCCAAACATTAGTTACGAGTAAGTCAGTGATCGATAGGTGTAGGTGTGTGTTTATCGACATGTGTACCAAATGAGCACATAAGGGACACTCACTTCGTGGAATGGTGGGCGGTTACACAGTTCGCATTTGTTACATTCATGCGGCTCTCAAAGCTTTGTCGGGTGGACTTCATTTCGCTCACAAAGTCTGTACTGTCAAAAGTACTGCAAAAACAATAACGGGAAGCATGAAGGGGACGAAAACACAATTAAAGACAAACAATTAAGATGGAATGTGAAGGTATTATTAGTTAACAAAAACGTTGGAAAAATTGAAACAATCGGTAAACATAAAACGGAGATTTGAGTGAGTTTGTGAGAATGATTGGTTACCTGTCCGTATGGCTGGAATAGTGATGCGAGGAGAATGTCGACGTGAAACTGTGCTCCGCCGATATCTCCGAGTGGCCAACCGACACGAAGCCGGACTCATTGGAGAAACTTTAAAAACAATATCTGTTATTGCTTTATTTCTTTCATCCTTGTGGTTGGTGAAACTGACATGATGCTGAATTAACAAAGGAGTATCTTCAATAACCCATCAACGGCCCACTACTGAGCACGGGTCTCCTCTCCAAATGAAAAGGGTAAGGCCAAAGTCATGCTTTCCAAGTGCGGATTGGCAGACTTTAAATGCAACAGATCGCTATTGAGAACTGCAGGCATGCAGGTTTCCATTTCCATGGAAAACATCGGTTTCCATCGTCGTCATTTAGCTATCACTGCATCTCGTTGTTGCGTATATAACTTAAAATACTTTTAAAAACAATATAGGAATCGTAAAGCATTTTGACTGTATTCAGTTTCATTCATTAGAAATTATTTTGCACACATAAATGTTTGAGAAAAATAAATCCATTTAAACCAAACTCCACTCTCCATTTTAAACAAAACAATCTACCAAGTTTTAACCTTTACGCCTTGTCATACTTTTTGGCATTGGCTACACTATCTACTAAGCCATGTCCCCGAACACTAATCATGGTAAAAATATCCTCACTAATATTATAAGAAGTTAATGGTCTGGATAATGGTCTGGAGAAAGTTAATGGTCTGGAGAGTGACACAGGCTGCATTTTCATCCCGGAAAAATGCAGTTCCTGTGTAATAGAAACCTTACGCAGGCTAAGCCACGTAATAAAAAATGAGAAAGTGTCGACGCAACATAATACAAAAACACGTGTACATACTGGTGGACGTACCGATTGTGATTCGAGTGCACGTGCACATTGTTCGTGTGCGAGTCGTGCGACTCCACGGAGGTGCGCAGCTCGCTCACGTTGTTGCAGCTGCACACGCCTGTAAACAATGATGTAATATTAAAAAAATTAAAACGGATGCGTGTGTGCATGAGCAAGGAGCAAAACTTTCATAGAACGGGTTGTAAATAAAAATATTATAATCAGATCTATAACAGAACTATGACGAATAAATGTTAGCACCTACGACTTTCCTAATGAATGAGCTGAACTGTTATTGGACGAATGTTTACTGAAAATGACAGCCAACGATTATGAAAGCCGTTTTTGGCCATCCCCAGCCAATACTGCGCTTCTGGTATTATGACATACATTGCTCGATCAGACATGTTTAATCAAAAAACAATTTAGGCATACTCATGATCACCGATGACACAATGTCCGTAACCACCACTTCTATAACACACCTTACGAAATTTCCCTCCCATCCGCGGATAAAAAAGTTTCACTTCAATAAATTAACCGTTTTTTTGCTGTACGCTGACCAATTGGGGGTTGGTAGACTTTTTCACGCCTTTGATATACATTATAGAGAACACTCAAGCATGCAGGTTTCCTCATAATGTTGAAGTCATTAATGCATGTGATATATAATTCCTTAAAATACTCTTAAATCCGACAACCGGTACTTAAGCCTTCGGCACATAGAATTAACTTCAGACTTTCTTGTAACGACCCGGTATCTATGTAAGAACGTTACATATTTATTTGCAGAAAGTATAAAGTTGTTTATTGGTATAATGCTGTGCAAATATACGCAGTTTCATTTTAATTACGCATAATTAATTCCTTATAACATAATCAAATTAAACTAAATTTTCTACAAAAATATTCACTGACCGCAAAATAGACGAAGATGCTAGAAAGCGAAAATTTCTTCACGCTACGCCATAATTATGCGGTAACGTTTATCTTCAACAATAGTTAGAGTCTACCTACTAGAGAAGAATCCTACTAGTCCTACTAATATAAAAATGCGAATGTTTGTGAGGCTTTATGTTTGGAAATAGCTTGAACTCTGAAAATGGACATATGCTAATTTGTTTTTTCAAAATACATCCCGTAAGTGTGTGAAAGTTTGTACATGACAAATAGTTTTATGCGGAATTTTGTAGATTTTTCTAATGGATAATATATTCCCCGGAGACTTTGCTTAGACAATTGCGCAATAGAACCTGTCAGATTATTGAACGTCCGAGGCATAAATAGACCTCACCGGCGAAGAAGACCTTACTAACTGTCAAACTGACGACCAGACAAATGATGATTTTGTAAAAAAATTATCTACTCGAAATCCTACACCGGCATGGGCATAACGCCAGTTCAGACACAATAAACGCTCATAATAATATGTTGAACTATACAAATATATCCGCTACCCAATACGCGCCAATATGAGATTCATAAAATATGAAACTACCTACTTTTATTTCGATATCCAAGTCTCCTATACACGGGATGGTCGTCGTCAATTAGTCATTTTGATCGGTGTGAAACATAAGGAGCCTTGAGAGCGATTGCAGTAAGTAATGCATAGAACAAAAAAAAATTTACTTCTTCGTTTGACGATCAAGTAAGCTTACCAACTAAATCTGAGTTAGGTGTTGTATTGAACACTTGGTCATGGTTGCTCGAGTCGTGCGCGAGCCGCTCCTCGTCATTAGACACGTTCAGCATTGAGTCGAGAGAGCCGCTGCTGTGCGACTGCAGGGACAATCTGGAACCAATCACGCCCACAATCAATGTACTGTTAAACGCGTGACTGGGCATTTCACGGTTTTCCGAGATATTGGAGCCGATCACATATTGAGTGGTATTTGCCCTTAACCGTTGTAGAGACTACTTACCGTGGTGATGCCCTGTTTTGGAGCGAAACACCTGTGATAAAATATAAGATAAAATATACACATACATACTTTGGTATGTACGTTGATTGTTGGTGTATATTTTTATTGCTGCGTGTACATGTTGTCCTATGTGGTGCTGTATGCATGAAAGTGTACACTAACGTAAGTTATGCTAGTTGATTGTTGCAAAATATTTAACGTAGTTAACGAGTTATGCTTGAACCATACTTTGAAAACCCATTACACTACTTTAGAAATTGTTTGTTCGTAAAATTATTTCTTTGCAGGAGCTAAAACGTAAAAATCAATTAGGCACATAGCTGTCAAATTTGAGGATTGTGGACTACACAAAAGCTCTTCATGATCAATGAGTTAGTAACTAGTAGGTCACTTCTGTATATTTATACTTTACGAAACGAAGTGAAATAAACTACCTACCTGTTTTTGTTCTAAATTTATTTCTTCGGTACAAAACCACCAACGAAAGTAGCGCATTTTAAAAGAACAGCTGCAAAAACAAACGCCAATTGAATAGACTGTAATGATCACAAAAAGCACCTTAAACCTGTTGTAATTATATAAATAGAATTTAAAATATTACGTTTGTTATCAAAATAGCTCGAACGAAAGTGAAATGAGTGAAAGTAAACATTGACGATAGACTCGATTACATAGTGTTGTAAAGGTCACATGATAATGAAGTGTGCTCACCTATCGACAGACAGCGCTAGGAGGGAGTTGTCGTTGGCGGACTTGCGCTTGGGCGGCAGTGGCGGGGCTAACTCGATTTTCCTGTAACGCCGGAAACTTTCGCTCGTTAATACATAAACGATGAATTTTGCACTTTAATATCGAGAGAAACTGAACACGTTGGAACCATTGCCAAGGTTAACGCTGCATAAGTAATTAATAATAGCTAATGATATTGCTGACTTGATTTCTTTTCTGTTATAGCTTCCAACCAAATGGCATGAAATAAATTAGAAATCATTGCATTTATTAATCATGCAAATATATTCCTTAAATTCAAAGTAAATTAAATTGACGTGATATATGATGCTGATGAAAATAAAAGTTGTATTTTAAATTAAAACACTTGAAAATATTCGCTAAGGTTCCAGTGCCAGCAATTTACAATAATTTGGTACAAGTATAAGTAACATTATGTTCGAATTTGTTAAATCTTTACTAATATTACAACAATTGGCTTATTAAAAACAGTTCAATTCACAATCCCCTACCATTTGAAAGTTTTAAAAAGTGTTTGAATGGCCTCAAAAAAAGCTTAGTTACAATCACAGCATATCTGATATGACATGTGATGGTTGTCAGGCCAACTAGGCAAGTATAACGCGCATAGGACTTTCTCATTCTGAGAGTAAACCCTTTCTAGCTGGTTGCAGTATACGGTAAAAGAAGACTTGCCTATTAGGCCTGGCGGGCTTCGGCGGCGGCGAGTCGGGCGCGTCGAGCACGGACTCGGACGAGTGCGAGGCGCGCACGCCGCCCGCCTCCGCGCTCGGCTCGCCCGTCAGCAGCGACAGGTCCTTTGGCGTCAGGGGGATGTCTGCAACAGCGCGTTGTTTTGCTCATATAAATATTCGATTACAACTCAGGTCCTCTTTAGTGCTCCTTCAGATACCTCATTTAGAAACAGACTAGGCCATTAATTAACACAAGCGTTCTGATGTACCTACATACACCCAGTGCTGCTGTATCAGCAAATAATAATAGTGATAACTCATTCACGGCCCTCTGCAGAGCACAACTTCCGAGGTCAGGAGCTCTCCATCACACTGCTCTAGTTGGTGGTGGAGGGGTGAGTGGCTATCACGAGTTTCGTTACTTACCTAAATCGATTGGATATGATTAACACAAGCTATGAACATTTTTCAATAAAAATTTTACCTGTTAATTTATATAACTAAGCTAAATTACCTAGACACCGCGCCTGACAGAAAGGGATGAATCTATCTAAGATAAACACGGTTGTCCAGAAAAAGTCACTTTGGAAATATAATATTAGAATATTGTATTAGAAATGTGAGGTCGATCACAAATACATTGTTGCATTCGTCTAAGTTGGAACGGCTAGCGCGCCGGTGTTGGGAAACAATCATATAAAATTGCTTAACAAGTTATAGTGCTCTCCGTAATTTATTCATTACGGTTATAATACTGACATTTAATTTCAGAGTACAAAACCAAACGTCAAGGTCAAGATTGTGTGATTACATCTCACATTTAGTCTTGTAAGATACAGATAACACGTTGTAATTCTCTCGAGTACATAATAACGTAGCGTGCGTATAATTAATTATATTCGTAACTTAACTACTAACTACTTAACTACTAGGTACCGGGCAAGGAATTTCTGTGTGGAGGTGCGGGGGGAGACTAATGCGGGAAGGGAGAAGAGAGGGCTCTCTTCAGTCGACGCTCATCTCAGATGTAGCGCGAGATTGATCACATCCTCCACGGTTGACAATTCCTTCACCACCGAGCTGACGTGCTAGAGAGAACGCACGGTGGCAGTCACCTCAGCTCATAGCGTGCGCACAGTTAAGGATTTAAGTGTGTTTTCAATTATTATTTCCTTCATTTATTGGATTATGAATCTCATTATTGAACATGTTTTTGATATATGATCTGAGTAATTCCAAAACGAAAACACGTAAATGTGGAATTTCTTAGAGAAAAAATATTTTTTTTACGAAGTAGGCTCTTATTATTTTCTACTAGGTACTTCATTTTTACGAATCAGTTCACGGAATCATTTTTAAAACATAGTAAGTAAACATTTCTAAAAAATCCATAAAAATGTTAATCCGTCTAGTTTTGTGTAAAAAATTTAAAATGATATTTGGCTTTTACGTTCATTATTTTCTAACGCGCGCTCACTATAGCCATTTCATCATTTACGTACATGAAATACTGTCACTTTAAAACTTCATAATACTCCGTGATTAGTCCGTGATCTGTCCGCTTTATTCCAAGTGAGGATCGAGGTATCCTCTTAATTTATTTCGTAACTTTTCTTACCAGGTAAGGAATTTCTTTGCGTCGAGGTGCGGGGGGAGACGAGTGCGGGTCGCGGGGAGAGCGCCGGCCGCGCCATGTGTTGCTGGGCGAGACTGGCTACTTCCTCCACTGCCGTCGTCACTCCCTTCACCACGGAGCTGACGTGGTCGGGCGAAAGCGCCGCGGCCGACGCCTCCAACTCCTCGTCGTCTGCCTCGGCCCGCAAACTGACCACGGTCACCTCGTCACACAACCGGATCAGCATCGCGAGCGCTTTGCACAGCCGCTTCACGGCGCTCACGAGCGGCGGCGACCGACCGCAGTAAGGTTTTATTGCTGCAAATAAAATTAGACGGACGTTACTGACACGCAAAACGACGTCGTGTTTACTGGAAACGTTGTTTGTTCGTCGTGTTAACTTCGGGGTAGTAAGGTCTGGGTAAGAAGTTTCGAAAACTTCAAATGATTTATAATAGTCAATGACTTACTTATTTCATGAATTAATGTAATGAGTTTTACTAATAACAGATGATAAGCGCAATGTTAACTTCATCACAACCCATCACAAGGCCTGTTACTGAGCACGGGTCTCCTCTCAGAGGGGAAGGGTCAACAACTATGGCCAACTGCGGATTGGTGGACTTCAAAACTATTTGAAAACATTATGGAGAAGTCACAGGCATGCAAATTTCCTCATTATGTTTTCCTTCACCGTTAAAGCAAGTGATTATTAACTACTTAAAACATTTAAAGGTGGCAATTTACCTTTATGGATATTGGCAATCGATTCAAAAACAATAGTGCCGTTGTCCGGCAACATTTCCAGTTTTCTTTTTGTGATGACATCGGAAAAATGTTTCAGTCCGAATGTGACCTGGAACAACAAGCTTAACGTAATTTTTCTCAGGATTTAATAGATATTATCGTTCACGTAGACAAACAAAGCATTGCAAACAACAACACTCAAAACCATATTACCATGGTGCCACAAGGGATTTTTCTATAAGAAAAAAATGTGAAATAGACATACAGTGCACCAATGGACACACTGTAACCAACCTCGGATAGCATATTTCAATATTCACATACCTAGCTTTACATAGAGAAAATAAGCGAATACGTAACAATTCGTAATTTAATGTGAAGGTTTAATGCAATATACTTAGTTGTCATTGTGATGAAAATTTCTGATTAATAATTAAAATGAATCACATATAATATTTACAGGTAGTAAACAAATACGCGATCCTACCAGGATTGGACGTACATACCTCTTTGACTAGCCGTTCTAATTCTTTGGCGGGTGTGACTTCGCCCTCTTCGGCGTTGGCAGCCTTTGCCCCCATGTTCCGAAGTTTCGGACTAAGTGGGGAGTGTGATCTGAAACAACACATTGTATTTTTATTCATTTTTAACACACTTGTATTAACGATAAATAATGCCCTCAGAGAATACCACTTTCTCGGCAATTTTATGAATATAGTAAGTAAGCATAGACTTTCACAACACGAGTACGTGATCGATTGGGCAATTTATTTATTGGTAAGATTTGACCAATAAATAAAATGACAGTGTCTGTCTGTGATATTAAAATGAAGGTTAATCAATAAATGAAATATGTTATTTATATGAGACACCAAAAAATAATCAAAAGTTTTTAGAATTTTTGTTAGTGGGTCTGCGTTTTTTTGTCGCGTATAGGCTCCTAAATGTTGATGAAATTTTCTGGCATTGCGTAGGGTAGGTAGACTACCTAACCGTAGCGGTTTTTCTACCAATATATCAAACGGTTTCTCAGTTATAGCCCTTAGCTACTGCACCGCTTTTCATTTTAATAAAATTCTAAAATCAATATTTCACGCGGACGAAGTCGCAAGCACTTCCTAGTTAAAAATAATTAAGTACTTCAGTACATACGAATAACATATAAATATGCCGCCGTGTGTTTACTGAGGAGTATTGCGAAAGAAGCTACCTAATTCGTATGCGGATCCGCGCACCACCTAATAAATAACAAAACTAATGGTGGCACTTCACATAGCGTATTGGTATCAGCATATTTGTATTTCAACGCGCAACCGCCATATTAAACAGCATTTGGTTGGACTTATGTGACAATCTTATGTAGGTTTACGTATAAATATGTAAGCATAAAACGACCATCATTTCCGCCACGTGAAGTGCCATTATGAACTATATTTGATATTCCACTGAGATTCCGGTTCACCTTAATTTGAGCATGCCGCACATACCTACCTACCTCGTTAATATATCAAACACATTGGATACGCTATTGGGAAACTATGATTAAACTCAACTAGCTAGCACGTAAACATCGATTGGCGTAAAATGTGTGTTAGTCATGTCATGCGATACTGACTGGTCATCAGTAACACAAAAGGTCTTTATTCATAATGTTCAAGGAATAACGTTTTTAGTTTAGATTTTATTTTTGTATCCAAATATTTACTAAGTTTACTATAGTTACAAATTAAAAATCTACATTGCAATTCCAGATTTTAGTTTAGAAATAAATAGTACATAGTACTTAAGTTCAAGATCAGTCGCTATCAGATCTGAGTTGGGAAGTGTTATAGACTATGGCCTCAACCCTTCTTATGCTGAGAGAAGACCTGTGCTCAGTAAGAGGATCATGGATGAGTTGTGATGTTGTTGGTACAATATTCCCTTATTAATTGACCTTAAAGTTTCTGTTCGTGTGCATAAAAAACCTGATAACGCCACATCTATACTATCAACATACAAATGACTGACTTAGCATTATCATTTATCATGGATGAGATTCGCTATGATAATGACATTCTTTACGCCGATATCTTAATTTAATGTCAACAGGAAAATCCACGCGACTTCCCGAATGAGTTACATAGTTGAATCTAAAGAATGATACAATACGTAGTTCTTATATATTTGGGAACCTTGTAAGTATGTATGTGCAAAAAACCGTACCGTTTTCCATTGTTAGCGAGACGCCGATGAAGTCTGTTCGTACGCTTGTTCAACCAATCGCCGACCGGCGATCGCGCCGCGTTCGACATTTCCAAACACCTGAACCACTGAATCGCGAAGAAACACTTGATCACACCGGCGCACTCACTTTCCGAGTGTTTTACACAGTGAACTACTTTCGAATAACCTCAACTTAATAAGAGAACTTCGAATGTTCAATAAATTTTAAAAAATACGCTGTACAGTCAAGCGAGCAACACGGTCGC